>JBBPQL010000201.1:0-41769 GCA_038092515.1 Boletus subparvulus | reverse complement strand
TTTTAGATCAGAACGCTTTTTAGCAAGGGATTTCAGGAGGCCCATGAGAATGTCAGTCGCAAGGCTTCGTTCGTGTGTCTCGTCGAGAATGATGGTCGAGTAGTGATTGAGATCGGGATCGTTCATGGCCTCACGGAGAAGTATTCCATCCGTCATATACTTCAGGAAAGTGGTACCAGGCTCGGTCGTGTCTTCAAAACGTGTCGAGTAACCGACCTGCCGCCCAAGTTCGACTGCACCGTGCCAAGAGGCCACAGTAATCATGAGGACACACAATTATTAGAAATCAAGAGAAATAATTCACCGTCCATCTCGTCTGCAACACGCTTGGCGACTGACATGGCAGCAACACGCCGTGGCTGAGTACAACCAACAACCTTTCCCTTGGTGTGCGGGAGGTCCGTGTATGTAACAAACTGCGGTATTCTATCAACAAAGAGACAATTTTGTCGGCTTGTCGTTCAAAACATACGAATCTTGATCGAGTAACCTACTGCGTGGTCTTTCCAGATCCGGTTTCGCCAACAATAACAATAATCTGGTTACTGTTGAACTATGATCACGTTGTCAATATGCTCGACATGCAAATTGAATGGAATTGGTGTAGAAATCGCGATGCAAATGAAGGTCGAATTCTGACGCACCATTTTATAGAACTCGTCCATTTGAGCATAAACCGGAAGTTTTTTCCGCGCCTCCAACATTTTCTTGTATTGAGGAGTGTGAGGAACATTTGTGAAGGGATTGATGTCGTGTTCCTAAGGCGCAGGAGAGATCAGATGGGCTATCTCGAAATCAAAAGATCGCACTAAGGCCTTGTGGACTTGACCGGCGGTGACCTTTCGAGGCAGGTAACCGAACAGTGGCGAGTTGGTACCTCTCTGACTGGGCGGGAGGTGAGTGAGATATGGGTTTTTCTTTTGTCCAGACATATCTCTCGAATGGACAGTGCGCAGTGGGAACGGCTATCGACGACTCGACGGCTTGCTTCTTGCCTCATTAGGAGTCCCGGTCTGGTCAGTCTACGGACCTAGTAGCGCTCGCACCGGCCCCGTTATGACTTATCTGGGCATTCTCTTCTGGCTCGGTCGGCGCCCTGGCAATAAGAAAAGTAGAGAGCTGACGTCATCTTTGGGAGGCTGCTTAGCTAAGCCAATCACCAAGCCGCTCGTCGCAGACAGCGACGTGCTCGTCTACTTCCACCAGCCATGGCAGCGAAATTGAAAGACAACAAGCTGGCATTCTTGTCAATGCCAGCGCCGGCTTCCTATGTCGCCGGTCTCGGTCGTGGGTGAGTTTCACGTTCTTCTTTCCAATCCATCGTTCATGACGAGATCCCCAGTGCTTCTGGTTTCACGACGCGTTCAGATATCGGTCCCGCCAGAGAGGGTCCATCCGCAGAGGCTATAGCGTGCGTTTCTCTTATTTTTCTAGACCCTGTGGTGGTACATGTGACGGACCGCTTCCTATTACAGGGAGGCGCAGGCCAGACGTGGCGAAGAGCCGGACGTCGACCCTGAGCAATTCCAAGACCCAGATAACGAATATGGTCTCTTTGCGGGTACGACGTACGAACAAGACGACGAAGAAGCGGACAAAATATACGACTCGGTTGACCAGAATATGGACTCGCGGAGACGGGCACGCAGGTGTGTGCCTTCCGGTTCGTTTGTGCCCCCGTTCATGCCTTGCTGAGCCGCAATGGTTGTTGCCTTTATTACTAGGGAGGCACGCGAAAATGCAGAGCTGGCGCAGCATCGAGCAGAGCGTCCGAAAATCCAGCAACAGTTCGCGCATTTGAAACGTGGTCTTTCTGTCGTTACCGATCAGGAATGGGAAAATATACCGGAAGTAGGTAATCTTACACGGAAGAAGCGAAGAAAGGATGAGAGATCCTTTGTCGTCCCCGACAGCGTCATTGTGGGTGACAGAACAAAGACGGAATATGAAAGTTCGCTGGACGCTTTTGAAACGCCTGCAGACTCTGGGACGATGACCAATTTCGTGGAGATTGGTCAGGCACGAGATAAAATTCTATCGCTCAAGCTTGACCAGGTCAGTACCATCACCAGGTTCACGACCATACTAACACCCGGTGTATTGCAGATCTCGGGCACGTCGACCAGCTCTGGGTTGGCTACCTCGGTAGACCCTAAAGGTTACCTGACGTCCTTGGATAGTGTCGTGATAAAGTCTGAAGCTGAAATTGGTGACATTAAACGCGCGCGAATGCTCTTCGATTCACTCGTGAAGTCAAATCCCAAGCATGCGCCAGGTTGGATCGCTGCAGCAAGCTTAGAGGAGCATGCCGGTCGAATGGTTGCCGCACGCAAGCTGATCAAGGCTGGATGTGAACAATGTCCTAAGAACGAAGACGTATGGCTCGAAGCTGCTCGCTTACACGTGCGTGCGGGTAACAGGAATCACTGTTTTGGGTGTTGATTTTTATTGCAGAACCGAGACGACGCTAAAATTATCCTCGCAAACGCCGTCCAACATGTGGGGCAAAGTGTAAAAATATGGCTTGCCGCCGCCGATCTGGAACAAGACGTGAAAGCGAAGAAACGAGTACTTCGAAAAGGTGTGTTTACGATCGTCCTTCTCGCCACCTCATCCCTCACTTTTCTGTAGCCCTCGAGAACATCCCCAACTCCGTACGACTATGGAAAGAGACTGTCAACCTTGAAACGTCTGCATCCGATGCCCGTATCCTTCTTTCCCGTGCTGTTGAAGTTATTCCTCTCTCCGTTGAGCTTTGGTTGGCGCTCGCTCGTATTGAAACGCCTGAGCGTGCGAAAGCCGTCCTAAACAAAGCTCGCAAATCGGTTCCGACATCACATGATATCTGGATAGCCGCTGGTCGTCTCCTCGAACAGGAAGCGACCGCGGACCCGGACAAGCCAGTTGAGGCAAGGAACAAAGAACTTGACGTTGTCGACAAGACGATCGAAGCAGGTGTGCGCGAGCTGCGACGCCACCAAGTACTTTTGACACGGGAACAATGGTTGAAGGAGGCAGAGCGGTGCGAAAGTGAGGGTTCGCCGAAGACCTGCGAGGCGATTATCAAAGCGACGGTGGCGATGGAGGTCGAAGAAGAGGACCGATTGGACACGTGGGTCACTGATGCAGACAGCGCGGAGGCGAGGGGGATGGTGGGCACGTCGAGAGCCATCTTGGCATATGCGCTCAAGGTATTCCCTGATAAACGCAACTTGTGGCGCAAAGCAGCAGACCTTGAGAAGGCACATGGAACTCGGTACGTATTGAGAATCCCTCCTTTCCCTTCCAGTGTCTCGTGTTGATGGTGACCTTGCAGTGAATCACTCGACGCTGTGCTGATGCAAGCTGTGCATTACTGCCCACAAGCAGAGGTTCTATGGCTGATGTCTGCAAAAGAGAAGTGGTTAGCTGGAGATGTACCCGCTGCCCGTGAAGTTCTTGCAAAGGCCTTCATTGCCAACCCCGAAAGCGAACAGATTTGGCTTGCTGCCGTTAAGCTAGAGGCAGAGAACGGTGAATTGGGTGTCGCGCGGGAGTTGCTCATCCGTGCACGAACGGTAGCCGATACCGAGCGGGTAAGTAATTTGTATATTTTCTATTTTAATTTGGCTCAATGTTCAATAGATATGGATGAAGTCTGCCGTGTTTGAGCGACGACAAGGTCGTTACGATGTTGCCCTCGAGACGGTATCGACTGCGCTATCCAAGTTCCCCAAGTTCGCAAAGTTATATATGATCCAAGGACAGATTCACCAATTACAAAAGAATTACCCCGCTGCCCGCGCATCCTATGCTGCAGGGATGAAGGCATATCCCAAGGAAGTTACTCTTTGGGTCCTTGCGGCCAAGCTCGAAGAACTGGACGACAAGAGTATCAAAGCACGGGCCATCCTCGAAAAAGGACGGTTGGTCAATCCTGCCAACGAGATCCTATGGGCCGAATCCATTGGTATCGAAGAGCGATCAGGGGGCGCCGCACAAGCCAAAGCGATGATGTCTCGCGGTCTTCAAGAGTGTCCGACTTCGGGTATCCTCTGGTCAATGGCCATTTGGGCTGAACCTCGTCCGACACGCAAGTCACGGTCGGTGGATGCGCTGAAAAAGTCCAAGGACAATGCAATCGTGACATGTACAGTGGCGAGATTGTTCTGGGCTGAACGCAAGGTAGAGAAGGCGAGGCAATGGTTCTCGCGGTCTGTCGCGACGGCGCAAGATAGGGATCAGGGTGATCATTGGGCATGGTGGCTTAAATTTGAGAGACAGCATGGTACGGCGGTGAGTATCTCTACGCGGTTTTGTAACGTGACGGCTCAGCGTGTCGACTTTTTCTTTTAGGAGCACGTTGCGGATGTTGTCAAACAATGTATTGCTGCTGAACCGCATCATGGGTCAGTATGGCAGTCGATAGCCAAAGACGATAAGAATGTGGCCAAGAGCACCAAGGAGATACTGGAGTTGGTGGCGGAGGCGTTGCGTTGAAGAACGCATGTTGTATACCTAGTCGGTGGGATCTTAAATAGTCGATGCTATGTAGTATTTCTTCTTTTCATACTTCAAAGCTTCATCCGTGGACCGTAGGTCTGTTGGAAAGTAATGCTTACACTGGCTACTTGGCACAAAGGCAAAGCGCCATGGGGCCGACGCGAATGTGACTATGACACGTGATATGTCACGCGTATGTCACGCGTTTCGCTCCAACTGTTACAATATGTACCGAGAACGGCCCCTACTGCACCTTGGTACTACCATTTCGTGCCACGGAGCGTCCAGAATTGTCGAGCCAGACACCAGGCTCGTTTTGCTGAGTTCCACATTTCGTGGCAATGTACATCAAGACTCTGACGATCCAGGGGTTCAAGTCCTGTCAGTGACTCCTCGCCGAATCTAACTGTCCAAGCACGCTGATTTAATCCAAGACCGTGATCAGACGCAGATAGAACCGTTTTCACCGCAGCACAATGTGGTCGTCGGACGCAATGGCTCCGGAAAGAGCAACTTTTTCGCAGGTGAGACTCCATTCCGACTTAGATATGGCAAATGGGCGAGTCGGGCAATGGCCAAACAGTGGGAGGCGCACAAGCTGACTGTGCGGGCGGCTTATTATGTTGCTCCGTCGTTGTCCTCTGGTGATGTTTCGCGTCGAGTGCAAGATGCTCAAGCTACATTGATAGCCATTCGATTTGTTCTCTCCGATGCGTATACCTCAATGTCCCGCGAGGAACGCCAAGCGCTCCTGCACGAGGGTGTCTCAGTGACTACCACCCTATCTGCCTATGGTACGTCATCGTCGCTCCCTTCCATTCCATCCACTCACAGTTCACAGTGGAGATTGTGTTCGACAATTCGGACAACAGGTTTCCTACCGGTCGTGAGGATGTCATCATCCGCCGAACGATCGGTCTGAAAAAGGACGAATACAGTCTCGACAAGAAGACCGCCAGCAAAGCAGACGTTATGAACCTCCTCGAGAGCGCTGGGTTCAGCAAATCGAATCCATACTACATCGTTCCTCAAGGCAGGGTAATTCGCCAGTCCTACTGTCCGACTGCGTACGCTGACCCTGAACGTTATAGATAACCGCACTGACAAACGCGAAAGACCACGAGCGGCTTGCGCTCCTCAAGGAAGTAGCGGGAACTAAAGTTTATGAACAGCGTCGTGCCGAATCCCTTCGCATCATGGCGGAAACAGATGCGAAGCGTACCAAGATTAACGAACTGCTCGAGTATATCGAGTCACGCTTGACAGAACTCGAAGAAGAAAAAGAAGAATTGCGCGAGTTTCAGGAGAAAGACAAGGAACGACGTTGTCTCGAGTATGCCTTGTATCAACGTGAGCTGGAGGAAGTCGGTGAGGCGTTGGAAGAAATCGAGGAGGAAAGACGAGGAGAAGTACATGGCGCAAATATGCGTCGCGAGCAGTATGATACGCGTGAAAAAGATATTCAGGTTGGCGCGATTCATTCCCTTTTCGTTTGTGATATCTCATACGCCTTGTAGCGCCTCGAGCAAAATATCTCACAAACCAAACACAGCCTGTCGGCTCTCAGTATTACCCGTCAAGATGCTCAATCTGAACTTTCTGACCTCGTCCGCTCGCGAACAGAGTTGGAGTGTACCATCGCCGACCTACAGTCCGCAGGTGAAAACGAGGACGGAAGACGTGCCGAGCTTGAAAACGAACTGGCAGCTTTGGAGCTACAGATCCAATTAAAAGAAAGTGAACTTTCCCGATTGATTCCTAAATGGAACGACTCCCGCGCTAGAGAATCCGTGGAGAAGCGTAGAATGGAAGAAGCACGCACCCAGTTGAATGCCCTCTTCGCGAAGCAAGGGCGTGTCAAGCGGTTCCGGACGAAAGCGGAGCGGGACAACTACCTCCGCCAAGAGATTACTTCTCTCGAGGCGTATCAGAATACTCGCTCTGCTGTACTCGAGTCGACAAGACAAGATCTCACGTCCACGAAAGCGTCCCTGGATGGTATCGTCCAGAGGGTGGATGGTATTCAGGGTAGCCTAGAGGATGGGAAACAGCGAGTGCGGACCCTGGGTGAGCAACTTGCGGAGCTCAAGGATCAACAGAGCGACCTCAGCGAGCGACGGAAGGAGCTCTGGAGGGAAGATTCCAAGTTGGGCGGTCTTCTCGGTCACGCAGGAGATGAACTCAAATCTGCTGAACGTAATCTTGCTTCCATGATGGATAAGGTAAGTGTGAATATATGCGCATCATGAGCGAGGTTTGGTGAATACCTTGGTAGGACACAGGCGCAGGCCTGCGTGCTGTAGATAGGATTGCACAGAGGCACGGTCTGGAAGGTGTCTATGGCCCACTGTATCGTCTCTTTGAGATTCCGGATCCGACATTTAGCAGCGCCATTGAACTCACCGCTGGAAACAGGTAAACGATACATCTATGCAAGTACATTCAGCTCACACACTTTTGTTAGCCTTTTCCATGTTGTCGTCGATACGGACGAAACAGCCTCGAAGGTCCTTGAAGTCATGCTGAAAGAAAAAACGGGTCGTGTCACCTTCATGCCTCTTAACCGCCTCAAACCAAAGCCTCCTACATCGGTCCCACCAGCCCAGGACGCTCTCCCTCTCATTGACAAGATTCGATTCGATGCTACGCACCAAAAGGCGTTCCAGCAAGTATTTGGGAAAACGTGGGTGTGCCGAGACTTGACTGTTGCTGCGGCGTATGTCAAGAGTCACGGGGTCAATACGATCACGCTCGATGGTGACAAGGTCGATCGAAAAGGTGCATTAACGGGCGGGTACCACGATGTTCGGCGGTCCCGTATCGAAGCAATCAAAGCCGTCGCCTCCTGGCGTACAAAATTCGACGCCGACGACAAGCGCGCCAAGGAGGTGAAAACTGAGATCACGCGGATCGAGCAGGAGATCACACGCACGACGGGTAGGATCCAGGTGTTGACGCTCCAACAAGCGCAGGCGCGCGAGTCGAGAGAGAATTTCCTCCACGATGTCAGTTCGTTGAGCAAGGAGCGCGAACGGCTGGATGCGCGGGTGGTGGCGCTTGAGACGGAGATTGGGGATCTCGAGACGGAGTTGAGTAGTACGCATGCTCGGGCAGAGGGATATCGACAAGAACTGTCGACCCCGCTCACTCAGAACTTGACGGACGAGGAGGCGAGCAACATGGATGCATTGGGTATCGAGGTCGAGGAACGGAGAAGACAGGTACTCGAGTTGGGCAAGACGCGGTCCGACGTAAGCCGTTCCAATTAATCCCTCGTGATGATTTGGCTGAGCGTTTGCACGTCAGCTGGATGGCCGGAAGAATCTCGTGGAGATCGAGTTGAATGAAAGTCTTCGTCGGCGACAGCGAGAGCTGCAAGTCAAGCTGGAGTCTCTGGGAGATGCTGCGAGCGGGAACGACACATCAGCAGAGTCGCTCGACGCACGCAAACGGGAACTTCGATCTCTTGGCGCCTCAATAGCAGCTGCGACCAAGCGCTCTCAAGGTATGTGCTCCCATAGTTTCACCATTCTTCCGTTCTCACGCAAGCGCAGACTCCGACAAAGACGTCGAGAAATTAAACACGGAGCTCCAGGAGCTGCGTTCGGCGTTGGAAAAGGCGCAGCAGCAACAATCGGAAGACAGTCGGAGCGTCACGAAACTGCAAAAGAACACTGAACGGTACCTTGCCAAGAAGCAAATGTTGACTGCACGCAAAGACGAGTGCAATCGCAACATTCGCGATCTTGGTGTGCTTCCAGAAGAAGCGTTTGAAAAGTACACGAACGAAAAGCTCGATCGGGTTCGCGATTTCAACACGTGTTTCCAAGTCGAGGTTGGCTCACATGGATTGTATCGCTAGTTGGTCAAGAAGCTTCATACCGTGAACGAGGGCCTCAAAAAGTTTGCTCACGTGAACAAGAAAGCGTTTGAGCAATACAACTCGTTTACGAAACAGCGCGATCAGCTCTTGCAACGACGCGAGGATCTGGATAACTCGGCAGCATCGATCGAGGAGCTTGTGCAGGTGCTCGACCAGAGAAAGGACGAGGCGATCGAGCGGACGTTCAAGCAAGTGGCGAGCAACTTTGAGGAAGTGTTTGAGAGCTTGGTTCCCGCTGGTCGAGGTAGATTGATCATCCAACGACGAATAGACCAGGTCAGTCGAAATACCTCTTCCTTGAACTATTGCCGTGCTCACGCTCGATGTAGGACGAAGAGGCTATGGACGAAGCGGACGACACTCAGCAGAGCACGATCGATAATTACACCGGAGTTGCCATCAAGGTGTCGTTCAACTCGAAAGTCGACGAAGGGCTACGGATACAACAGCTGTCTGGTGGTCAGAAATCACTCGTTGCCCTCGCTACGGGTACGAGGCTCGCTTTGCAACATTGACGTGACGATTTATACGTTTCGTTTACAGTGTTTGCGATACAAAAGTGTGACCCTGCACCGTTTTACCTGTTTGACGAGGTATGGATGTTGCCAGACGAGTAGACATTCAGACGTTCATCACGGGACCAACAGATTGACGCCAATCTCGACGCCCAATACCGGACCGCTGTTGCAAGTAGGTGAATCCCATTCCCATTTTCTTCCCATTCTCAGACCTTTGTTTCAAGATATGATCAAGTCGCTTGCGCACACGGCTCAGTTCATCACGACGACGTTCCGACCCGAGATGTTGGTGACTGCGGACAAGTTTTACGGTGTCTTGTTCAACAATCAAAAAGTGAGCTCTATCCGGAGTATCAAACGAGAAGAGGCGATGGAGTTTGTGGATCAGGTTCGGTGTCTTTTATGTTTGGTTTCGTGATGCTGATCGTCGTGTGTGTGTTTGACTTTCAGGAGGCGCAGGCGCAGTGAACGCTCACGGATTGTTTCCACATGTTCAGATTTTGCTTTTTTGATGGTTTATTGTTATTTCTATCGTCTCTTTGTATGATATTTCCGACTAGAGTGAAGGATGGTATTAGCGACGTTATCGATTTATCCGAGGCTTGTTGTATTGGTGCACGATAACTGCAGTTGAGAGCTATACCACGACCACGGAATGCCGGAAAGTCGACTCGGTCCATGGGGAGCGATGGAGTGTATACGTGTGTGGGGTGAGCTTGCATGAGCGAGCCTGCTTGAGGAGATCTGGAATGCAATAAAACCAGCATCTTCAAGGACGAGCGAGAACTGTGCCTCTGGATGGGCCGCAGGCCGAGCTCTTGAGAAAAGTAAGAAAAGAAGAATAGATCCATTCGCTGATTGGACATCGACGTTTAGATACGCAATTAGTAGTATGTAGATCTGCGCACGATTTTTTCAGATTCAGACATTTGAATTTAGAAAGCACGTAGTAACATAGTAAATAGACTCCAGGTGGTGGTGATGTTGCGCTTCGAAGCCGAGGGGAGACTGCAGATCACCGACAAAATGAGGGGGGCGTAGTAGGCCAATAAGACACGACGGGTGACAAATAAAGAGGCGTCGGCGCGGGAATTCTTGGTTGAACAGCATAAACAAGTAATGTGTAGTCGTGGTGGGGGGGGGGGGCAATAGGGTGCACACGGGTGCGTCGAATGTAGGGTGTCCATGGGTATGTGATGGGATGGTTTTCTAGGTTGTCGCGGGTAAGAGAAAGAGAGTTAAGGTTCGTAATCGCGGCCTGCAGCTATGAGTCATCCTCGACGTCGCCATTCTCATCTGCTGCATCCAGGCGTTGACGGTCGGCCCGACAGGGGGCTTTCGGCTTCGGGAGTTCGTCCTTCAAGGTCACTTGCGTTCTCTCCTCCCATCGCTCGAGTGCCCACTCGCACACCCAAATGCTTACCTGCAGGCCACATTGGTCAAATGTTGGGTGAAGTCGGGCACACTTACCTTCAATAATCGTCCCCCGGCGTACTTTCTGCGAAACGACTCATCTCGCATGGGTTTTACAATGTAGTTTAACATCAAGTTCGTGGTAGAGAGCAAGGCGCTCTCGGCGTAAGAGGGCGAGGTTTGCAGTCTTCGAAAAAGGGGTCAAAGAACATTCGATGGGTATGAGCATGTACCCACCTATTTATAGTTACCGAGAATTAAACGAGCCAACCAGATCGAGGCAGCGGCCATCAAGAACGGAGGAGTAGCCAATAAACACCATTCGAGTGTCCCGACCTCCAAGAGGTACTTGCCGATGGTTCGAGCTTTGACGTCGTAGTCGTCGGCCTTGCTGATACGATGGAGGAAGGGCACTGAGTTTGGGAATGACAAGTTCCAGTTGATCGTCTTCAGTACGTAGCGCTCTGCGAGGAGGATCTCGGACTCAGTGTAGGAGGAATCGGCGCAGAGAAGGAAGTGGGATACGGAAGGGGCCACTGTTTCCTCTACCTTGGACAAGAGAAAGATGCCGACTAGCTGGAGCTTGGCGAGCGACACAACCCACGCCAATAGGAAGCGGTCGATGATGTTGACACACAGGAAAAAAGTTTCGGGGAGGAGACGAAAGCGGGCGTGAACCTGGACGAGCCAGTCGAGCAGGATCCCCACACAAGGTCCTTTCGGCTGGACATGTAGTCCGGATTAGGGAGCGTGGAGAGCTGCGGGAGGAAGATGGGTCAGTTGGCTGTGGATAGTCTACGTGGCTGGTAGATACCTGTAGTCCAAAATCTCAATCACGTATTCGTTAACCATCAAGGGGTCGTCACCGTCTTCAGCGTCGTGGTCGTCCCGTTCGTTGCCGTTTGGGTCGGCCGCTGGCTCACTTTCGATACCTGCATCGGGACTCGTGATCCTCCTGTTCAAACAGCTTTGCCTCGTCGGGCACGTCGGACGAAGTTCGCCGCTTCTTGAAGACGCGATTGTCCCCTTCTCCACGAATGTCGGTCTTGACGTTCAGATGAGAAGTAGTTCGCTTTGAGAGGTCTGCTCGCTGAACCTCGTGCTTGATGACATTAGACGCGGTCAGTGTGGAAGGACGGTAGGCACGTTTAGGGTTTGTTAGCGAGGCGAATGAGGCAGCGTCGACACTCATGGCATTATCGATATGTATCAATAGGTAGCGGTGGGCTCAGGCAGTACGTGCCACGAAAGATTAGATTCAAGCTCCGTTTCCCTATACACTACACTCTGCTCTCTCGTTCTCACTCATGGCAAACCCCTCAGCCACTATTCGTGTCTATGCCCAGTTCCCCAAAAAACTTACCCCGAATACCGATCTCGATCTCGAGTCGACCAATTGGATGTGGGCCCCATGTCTCGCCTTCCCCATCAACGAGTTAAACCTTTTGGGATTTTCGTCGAAGCCATACAAATGGATCCGTTATGCAACAGGAGTTGTCGTTGGAGCCCATGGCCACCTATGTACCCAACGTGACTTGCCTGCTACTCGCGTTGCCTACGACTCTGCCCTCTCGGTCACATCAATGGATCTGTACTACCACACCACCCCTGGAGAGAAACGGTGCATGTTTCCTATCGATCCTTGTATTAATAACCCAAAGGTAGCAACTTCCACTGGGACGAGCACGTGTCGGACTACGTTCCGCCAAGACGTGGAGCTGCGCGATCTGAGTTGTGTGGTGTCAGGATTAGCTGCTGATGTGTGTGACGCTGCGCACATTCTTCCCTACGGGAAGGGAGACCAGGTATGAATGAGCCTTCTCGCGTGACAATATCCTTGCTGACATCTTGAACTTCATTGGTGGCAGTACATCAAGACATTCACCACGCGCCGACGTCGACTCGGAGACTCCGACAGCAGCATTGTAACTTCCATCGATGACGTTCGTAACGGTCTACTTGTCCATCCAACCATACATCGTACATTGGGTCGGTCTATTGCATTCTTAAAGGTGAGCCTGTTTGACCTGGTACTGAACTTGATCGGAAGCTGACCGTCTTTGAGCAGACACCCAACTTTGCTATGACGACGACGGATGTGGATCCGAATGCAGACAATGCCAGTGAAGTAAGATTTACTAACCACATTTTTGACTTTTCCCTGCAGAATATTTGTGGAGTCCCTGGCCAGGCAATCCGTGTCCCTCCCAACGATGCCAAGAGGTCCGAGTGGCCTCCCTCTTCCCTCTTCGATGCCATCTATGCAAGCACTGTAATGTCTCGCTTTGGTGCTACTCCAGATGGTCTCCTCGAGACATGGGAGCTTGTGTTTTATGAGCCCGATGGGGCCAGCAAAGCAGGGCAAACAGACGACCGGCGCCGACATGACCAGAATGATGCGCAGAAAGAGAATCATGAGAAGCAGAGAGCAGAGCGAAAGGAACGCTACGATGGACGACAGCAACGCTACGGGGAGCGCAGGGGTGGCTTGGATGGCTTGGATATGCTCATGGTCCTTCCATTTATCGCGATGGCACCAGAGGACGCGAGGGATTACTTGCAAGGGTGTCAAAAGATAGCAGCAGCAAAAGAGCGCGAAGAGTTGAAGATAAAGGTTAATTCCTGGATGGAGGGACTCTAACAACAGTCGAAGCTTGTAGTTGGCCTTGAAAGTGTATTACAGCTGTTTTCATTTTGATGCGGAATCCAACTCGGGTGCAATGATTTACTTAATATTATGTAACAACAGAGTACCGCCGAATCGGGCTTGACATGCACAGCCACAATCCTTGAATCGGCAATACCCGAACGAGGTCAGGACCAGGTTGAGCGCACACGCATCCTCGACGAACAAGGCTCAATCCCCTCAAGGTAAGCATCCTATATCGTCTTTATGCTACCCAACGACCTTGTCGGTGTGGTTTGTATGCGTGGTGCATGTTTGGGTCCAAAAGGGACGAGTGATTGAGGTGGATCGAGTGAGGTCTGGTTGGATGTCGTGGGTTGGGATAACGGGTTTTTGTTGGCATACAATCGATGGATCGCAGGATGGGTTGTTGGGCAGCTGGTACTTTGCCTGTGCTCACCCACTTGCTCTAGACACACCACTCATGGCTACCACGAAACCGACAAAGGGCAAGGGAGCAGGTGCGTGGTCCACTCGTTTGCCGTGATTCACGACCGACCACGGACGACAGCCCCAGCTGGCAAAGGCGCAAAGGATACCAAGGCCAAGGCCGCCAAAAAAGCTGCGCTGCAGGGCGTTCACTCGCATTCATCACGCAAGCCGCGTTTCTCTGTGACGTTCCGCCGACCAAAGACGTTGAAGCTCCGTCGCGTCCCCAAGTACCCGCGGAAATCGATTCCACATGCACCCAGAATGGACGAGTTCCGGACTATCGTCTCGTGCGTGTTGCTGGCACACTCCTGGAGGGCATGCTGACGGTGTGGATTGCAGACCTTTGAACACGGAGTCTGCGATGAAAAAGATCGAGGAGCATAACACGCTGGTGTTCATCGTTGACATTCGGTCGAACAAGCGTCAGATCAAGGATGCTGTGAAGAAGCTTTACGACGTTCAAGCTGCGCGGGTGAACACGCTCATCCGGTGAGTCACGCGTGTTGTCGATCTGATCGACGCTGAGGAAGGATTCCAGACCGGACGGAAAGAAGAAGGCATATGTCCGCCTCGCTGCTGACCACGATGCGTTGGATGTTGCCAACAAGGTGATGTTGTTGTTGTCACGCGACGTTGACGCGCTGACGCGATGTTGCAGATTGGTTTCATCTAAACCGACTTTTGGTGGTGGTGTTGTAGTCGTTAATTCCGATTATCCAATGTCTCACATGTTCATGTGCAATGGAAAAGCCTATGTTGTGAAATTGATATGTTTTTATGATCATCGCCGGAACGACGGTAGCTAAATGAAACATTGAGTGTTTCGTGGTAATAATAATTTAAATTAGGCGACGTTGGGATGGACGCATCGATCGTTGCCGTGTGATGTGATCAATATTGTTTTTTCTTTTCCCGCAGTTCGTTTGCCCGTCGTCGTACGCTGTCGCCACCACAGAGCTCGTTTGCCTCGCTGGCTCTCTCCTGCGACCCCGGTCCAAGGAATACTTCAACTTGAAAAGTTATTCGTTGACTAATATTTTTTGAACATCCACGCTCGTTATCCACCCCTTGCTATCCAGCAGTACCATATCCCATGTACCCTCTTTTCTGGCTTGCGGCCCTCGCCTTGACCGTCGATGCATCACGCTCTTCCCTCACGAGCTCCCATGCCAGGCGTTCCCTCTCCCTGAAGCACAGGGATCCACAGGGCAGTCTCCTCGGTTTGTCTTTCCTTTCTCTCCCCTTCACATCCCAACCTGGTCCTCTCTAGACCTCGGCGGCGTCGTCAATGGTCTCGGCCTGGGTGGCTCCTCGTCGGCGCCCGCAACCTCGTCCGTTCTCCCTCCCACGTCCACCCAACCGTCTGCGTCGTCTCCAACCACCGCCTGCAATGGATTACTGGGCCTTGGTCTCGGTTGCTCTCCATCATCGCCGTCAGCCTCGTCTCCAGCGACGTCGCCTGCATCTTCGCCCACGACCTCGTGTAATGGACTGCTGGGTCTGGGTGTTGGCTGTCCGGCTCCGTCGAGCAATACACCGACGTCCCCCGCTCAATCTACGCAGGGTGCAACCACCCCTCCGTCTTCGCCTTCGCCCTCGCCCTCTTGTGATAGTCTGCTTGGTCTGGGAATTGGTTGTCCTGCTCCGTCGAGTAACGCACCCACGTCCCCCGCCCAAACGTCACAGGGCGCAACCAGCCCTGCGTCCTCGCCTTCGCCCTCGTGTAGTGGACTGCTTGGTCTGGGACTTGGCTGTCCGGCTCCGTCGAGTAACACACCTACGTCTCCCGCTCAAACGGCGCAGGGCGCAACCACCCCTGCCGCCTCGCCCTCGCCCTCGTGTAGTGGACTGCTTGGTCTGGGGATCGGTTGTCCTGCTCCGTCGAGCAACCCAGCCACATCTCCTGCCTCTTCTCCGACGGATTCAGGTTCTCCGTCACCGGCGACCACGGCTTGCAGTGGGCTCCTGGGCCTTGGCATCGGATGTCCTGCTTCGTCGAGCAACCCAGCTACATCTCCCGCCTCTTCTCCAACGGATACAGGCTCGTCCGCACCGACGACCACGGCTTGCAGCGGGCTCCTGGGACTTGGAATCGGATGTTCTGCTTCGTCGAGCAATACGCCCACATCTTCTCCGACGGATACAGGTTCGCCCGCACCGACGACCGCGGCTTGCAGCGGGCTCCTGGGACTTGGAATCGGATGTCCTGCTTCGTCGAGCAATACACCCACATCTTCTCCGACGGATACAGGTTCGCCTGCACCGACGACCACAGCTTGTAGTGGGCTCCTAGGTCTAGGTCTAGGTTGTCCTGCACCATCGAGCACTCCGGAAACCCAGTCTCCGACCGCCTCGCCAACCTGCAATGACCTTCTTGGTATCGGTTGCAGTCCTACGTCTACCGTGCCCTATGCCACGCCAACTACCTCTTGTGCTGTCTTGGGTCTCTTTGGATGCACGACCTCGACGCCCACTCCCACCATTTCAGGGTGTGTAAGATATTTCACGATATGTTACGCCGTACTAACACTTCACTCCAAGGTTGCCCAGTTTGGCAAGCTCTCTGCCTACTTCGACGGTAATAAGTTTCCCTCAAACCAGTCAACCTCCTACCGCAACCACATCTTTTGCTCCTACCACCACCAGCGGCTCGATTCCCAGCAATTCCAACTACAATTTCCTGACCACGCTTTCCGCGCTTTTGGTTAACACTGCTACGCCGACGACTTCACCCACGATTTCCAATCCTGATCAGGCCCCGACGACCCTTTCGTTACCTTCCGTGGCTCCTACTGCTTCCCCTACCGCTGCTCCCCTTCCTAGCGGATTACCCGGAGTTATCCTGCCACAACCACAGCTCGACGTCAATAGCCTTCCCACCAGTGATACTATGATCAACATTCTATTCAATGATTCGCTCAACTGGGAATTCGTGGCAGGGAATGCCGAGTCGCCAGGGCAAATCTTCGAATACTTCCCTACGGTGATCGCCACGGCTCTTGGCATGGATGGTACGTCTTTCAATCCAGTACCTGACCGTCCGCCAAATTGATTCCGTGACAGTCGCAAACGTGCTAAACTACGACTTGGTGGTTTACGAGCCCTCGTCATATACCGGGCCTGCGGACGTCGCCCAGCTTGGAACGATTTGGCAAGGTTACATACCAGGCGACCAGGTTTCCACGCTTGCCAGCCTCATCTCGAATTTGAAATCCAGCTTCTACATGGCTCAATCTGGTTCTATCCCTTCGACGCTGGCGGCGTGTGTCGACCCGAGTTTGCAACTGAACGCGATCTCGGGTCCGACACCTGGAGGAAGCAGCACTACATCCTCGTCCAGTGGATCCACCGTGCGCCAAGATGCGATCATCGGTGTCGTCAGTTCTTTAGGTGCCATAGCAATCTTGGTCGTGGCGTACGTCGGTTTCAAAGCCTACAAGAGACGCCGCGCACTCGCCCATAGGCGTCTCTCTGACAACACCGATTACGTCGGGGTACGCCCCGACGGCCAAGAATTCGATCGGGACAGCGTTGGCGGCCAACGGCGGAGGAGCTTTTACTATGCCGAGGACAGCCTGAGGGGGTTCCAATCGACAAATGCAGACGAAGACGGTTACGATCACCACGTCACAAACATGCGGGAGCGCCGCGCGGTTCAGCCAGGCACCATCTCCACGCCGATCTTGCGGGAGAGCACGATGAACTGGTGAACGATAGAGTTTTTTTTCCTTGCTTTATCTCTTTCTTTTGTATTTCATCTCTCTCGCGGACTGCGCGCATCATACCCCTCCCCTTTCTCTCCTCTGCTCATCCCTAACCTCCGAACGTATCCTTATCCTCATTGCCTTTTTTTCACTCAGAGGACTTTCTTTTTGTTCTCTTTCTTGTGTAGCCGGGTTCTGTTGGTGCCTTATTTATGCATTTCCGGGTGCCTAGATGGGTAGCGATGGCAAGTTCTCTGGCGCGTTTGTGCGACGCGGTCGCAGTCGCGGTCGACGCAGACGGCACAACAAAAACGGGGTGCGGCGTCGACCGCCGACATGTGTAGTTGATCCTATTTTTTTTAAATTGGCAACGACGGGCTGGCCTGCACAACTCCCCTTTTTCCTAGACGCTCGACGGTTGTGCATTCTTTTTTTTCTGTTCTTGACATGTTGTGTTCGTGTCTTTTTCTTTCCTTTATTTTTTTGATTACTTCTCATTTTCTAATCGTCACGAATGTGTGTGTGTTACCTCGGGGTCATTAATGAGATGGTTTGGAATTGGGTGACTTGAACGTGTATCAATCATTTTTTTTCGCCAACGTTCGTCGATCATGATATGGGGGACGAAAAACGCAAACACGACGCAGAACTCAGCCTGATGCTACGACCTCATTGCATGACCACCTGACCCCGACATAGGCCGATACTTAGTACTTGTCCGCAACTTTGGTCAAGAACCGCTCGACGACGGTTTTGCCCCTCCGGAGGTTGGCGAGCGAGATGCGCTCGTTGGGTAAATGCGCTCGGTCCTGTTCCAGAGCAGTCGTCAACGTCCACACCCACAAGGGGGGAAAAAAAAGCACACGCACGGAACTCTGGCCGAGTGGCAGGTGAAGCGCGCGGCATCCAAACGCCTTTTCCAAGCAAGGCACGGACGGGATGGACTATCAGAGGGCGCGTGTCAGCGTGAGAGTATATGTGTGGCTTGACACGTACGCCGCCTTCACGGATGCGCAGGGGTTCGACGCCCCATTCTTCCCGTACGGCCGACTCGAGCGCTTTGAACCACGGATCATCGAGGTCGCCTAACCACCAGTCTGCGGTGTGATCGATGGTGACCTAGTCGGGCGTAAGCACCAACGCGTCAATCATAATAATAAAAAAAGGGCGAAGGACGCACCGAGAGCTTGTTGGGCGATCGGAACGCGGTAAAGGAAGCGTCGAGGTGGGCGATCAGCGCGCGCGAGACCGTCTCTAGATCTTGATCTGGCACGATGCGCAACGAGAGCTTGGTCGTCACCTTTCCGGGGATGACGGTGGGATCTGTGCCACTCATCCGTGAACGCGACGATCGATCGCGGTCGATCGCGGGACTTACTTCCGGGACCCGAGACCGAGATGTTGTGGACCGTGAGCGAGGGTTCGCGCCATCGTGAAGAGAGGACTGAGGCGGGGCTATGCGTCACCGACGACAATAGCTCGTAGAGCTGTTTTTCGTCTTCGGTCTGGGGGCGAACACTGGCATCTAAGATCACGATTTGAGCCGACAGGGATGCTATCGTGGAGATTCGGGCAACGCACAAAAACCTGGGATTGCGACTTTGCGCTGACCGTCCGTCAGCGTTGCGAGTAAGCGAATCCTAGAGATGGGTGTCGAAAAATGGCTGCGCAATCGGATGTGGCACCCGGCACCTACATGTCAACCATGGGTTCAGCCGTTGCTCCTCCTTCGATACCAGAATGTTGATCGGGAGCGCCGCTGGAAATCTGAGAGGCGTCTAGAGTAGAACCTAGGCCTCAAAGCGGGAGGACACACCTCTACTGTAGCATGGACGACTCCACGCAACCCGTACGTGATGCATGGCGGGTACTCAGTTATCCAAGTAGAGTTGCTGCGTGAATGGATTAGGAGAACTCGGTCAGTTTACGGTAGGACGATACCTGAGCAAAATGGCATCGATGTCCCCGATTTGTGACTGGACGAATGAGGATATGTGAAGGCACAAAGAGACGGAATCAAACCTTGTGCGCCGAAACGGCATCCATAAATCCGGCGCTGCCTGCCTCTTCCTCACCCTCGATCAGGAGCACTAGGTCAACACCAAGAGCCCGCTTCCTCAACAATTCGGCGGCAGCACATGCCGCCGCCATGATAGGGCCCTTGTTGTCTGTGACACCCCGACCATATAGGTAGCCATTTCGGCCAGTGACAGTGAATGGGTCAGAGTCCCAGCCGTCACGCGGAGCTGAGATGACATCGTAGTGTCTGGAGGGATTTAAAACAAATGACAGGAGACGAGAAGCGAAACTCTACCCATAAAACAATATCCGAGGTTTCGGGTGTTTGCCTTGCGTTCCGTGGAAGGTCGACAAGACCAGAGGATTCCCGTGCTCACCCGTAGGCAACTGTTAAAGGTCGGAACTCGATCACTAGTTATTGCCTACAAGCAGAGCCTTACTAATGTTGATTCGGCGCCAAGTTGGTGCAGACATTTTTTCAACCAGATAGCTGCCTGCCGACAATCTTCGAGATGCAGAGGATCAGAACTGACACTCGGGATAGAGACAAAAGTTGACAGTGCATAGGTCAAGATGTCTGCTCATCAAATGTAAGTGATTTAAAGTTCGCATGACAGGCCGCGCACCATGGCTATCATCTTCAGCTTCAGGCAGACTATTCTGCGAAAGCGGGACCGAAGACACTTGCGACGGCGAGTCAATGTCCCAAATCTGGATGGAGTGTGATGAACGAGTGTGGGGAATGAAATGGACAAATTACCTTCACAAACCCGTCATTGGCACCTGTGACCAGTACGAGTCCATCTGCCTCAGACAAGTGGGTTATGATAGATGAAAGTACAATTCCTTCGTGGACACTCCACGACGCGGTGCAATTGAATGTAGGCGACCATCGCTTAAATCCACAGAGGTTCATGCATTGTGATACCCAGACCGCTTCCGAGTACTGACCTGTACTTGACCATTGGAGGAACTTGTGTAAAGCTCGGAATGCAGCATGGACAGTGACAATATGTCGATGTTCTGGCAAGCATAATGAGCTTCTGCTTAAATGCATGCGAAGAATATATTGACAGACCTCCTGAACCATGATTGTCCGCACTAGTGTCCTGGTCTCGAGGTCGAATACCCGAACGTATCCTTCTTGACACCCTGCAAAGATAGTATCTCCCGTAACTGCAAGGGACAAGACTGCGCCATGATTGCATTCAAACGTATGTTTTAGCACTGGACCAGAGGAAGTACACGTCCAAACCTAGTGAAAGGTAAGTATGCAGATCCTCAGATCAACGTCCGACCGACCTTGACAGTCTCGTCGCCACTACCTGTCAAGAGGTAATAAGTCGCGTCAGGTTGCAATGCAGTGTCGTCGGAACCCGTTCTCTGTGATGGCATCATCGCCATACAATATACGTATCCAAAGTGTGCGGCATCGAGAACGTTGGAAGCTGGAATTTCAATAACATTTTTGTCCAAGGGTGGGGAATAGCTAAAATTGTTTGCCAGAAGATCGGCGGGTTTATGAGTGTACTGGGGATAACTGTCAAAGAATTTGTGAACTTTGCGAGCGGGAGTGGATGTTCCAGAAGGGGTCTGTTCTTGGCCGACAGCCTGTTGACCAAAGTTGAACCATTGTATCGAGGTGTTCTGGCAGCCGACGTAAACAGTTCGTAGAATGGGGTTCCAAGCCAGAGAGAAAAGATCGCCTGCCCCAGTCTCTAGATAGGGATTGAGAACATAGATCGCGGCGAACGTCTCCGTGGACCATATCTGATCTGTGTCAGATCGTGAGCGATACTGTGGAAAACGGCACCTACCCTGACAGTGCTATCGCCTACGAAACGTCAGAACCTCAATATGAAAGAAGCACGCGATTCCTACCCGAAGCGCTGAACAGCCACTGTTCATGTTCTGCTAGCTCCAGTGCAAGTATGCTCCCCGAATGGCCGCACAAACTAGTCTTGAGTGTGTACGATTGCTTGTCCCAAACCTACTGACGTTAAGGAGGCTGTCAAACGATAACACGGATGTAGACTGACCGAAATATCTTCACACTGGCCACCGATAAAGATGTGTCGAGCATCAGCCATCAGACTGAGGATAGACTTGTTTTCATCACGCAACGAATGCAAAAGTCGGGGAGATGAGAGCGAGGGTGCGGGTTTGCTGACGGAGGCTTCGGAGCTGGACATGAGCAAAGACTGGAGGAAAACGTGGTTCAAACGGATTCAGAATTTAACGCACGCGAGGGCGCTTTTATGTTCATCTCCACCATTCCTGGACAATCGCGTGAACAGCCGGACTTGGAGCGGGACTTTCAAGAGTATGTTTTCGCGTTCCGTTCAGATCCGCGCGAGAGAAGTTCAGCTGGGATGTGAAGAAGTCTGTATTATCGGGTATGTCAGCGCTGTACTGTGTAGTAATACACGAGGCGGTCTGAGTATGACGCGTTCAAGTTCCCTTTATCAAGGTCTTCCACCAACCGCCACCACATCCGAATGGCGTCAGAAAAGGCGAGAGTGGCGAAAGACAAGGTGAGTAGTGGTAAACATCATCGGTCTCTTATTGACACGTCAAGGTCAGGGAAACGCGGCGTTCAAGGCTGCCGACTATCCCACCGCCATTGGCCACTACACCGACGCAATCCTTGCAGACAGCAGGGACCACACGTTTTTCCTCAACCGGGCAGCAGCGTATCTCAAACTAGGCAAGTACGTCCATAGCATATCCATCCCGAAGCTGCTTCATGCGGCTGATCAATTGTTCCGTAGAATCGAGGATGCGGAGAGGGATTGCACCAAAGTTTTGGCGTTGAACTCCAATAATGTCAAAGCACTTTTCAGAAGGGCTCAAGCGCGAAAAGCTCTTGGGAACCTGGATGACGCTCAGGCAGGTATGGGACGGTATCAAATCAAAACTAACGGCCGCTCACCCGTCTTACAGACCTGGACAAAGCCCTCGCGCTAGAGCCTGCGAACGAATCGATAAAGAATGAGATACTGGAGCTTGAGAAGATATCACAGCAACAAAAACTCAAACAACGTTCCAAGTCTATCGTAAGTCTTTACCCCACCAAGGACGTTGGTGAAGAGCTGGATTCTCATTCGTAGGCTGTTGACACGCCCAAAAGCACCACCCCAAAACGACGTCGAGTTCCCATTGAGATCGTTGAAGGCGATACACGTCCATTGCACGAAACACGGATTGCTACATCCTCAGAGACCAGGGAGATAGAACTACTCCAGCCAGTTTCATCGCGCCCACTGAAGCAAGAAAGCGAGCCAACAACGACACAAGCTCCCCCGTTCAAACCGCAGACGTTTGTGGACGCTAAACAGGCGCGCGAAGAGTCTAAGCCGGTCAGAGTATCAGGTGGGATATTCCGCCCTACAGGAAACCACACCATCGTCACCAGGACACCGAGCGAGACTGCCTCTTCAGCGCGAGAATCTACACGACCCACACCAAGCAATTCAAGTACGCCACGATCCCCAAAGCCACCCACATCGCTATTTCAATTTACCAAGTCGTGGGAGTCCCTGCAATCCGACACGGACAAATGGAATTTCATTCGTGTAAGTTACACTTGCAAAATTACCCCCAGGCAACTTATCTTACTTCATCCAGACAATCTCCCCATCTTCCGTCCCAGCACTATTTCAAGTCTCGTTGGAACCGGAGTTGCTTAAATCCATTTTACACACATTCCAGGCCGTGCTCGACCAGGATCCGGCTTCGGACACAAGAGATACTGTACGAGATTATCTGTTGGCTTTTACTAAGGTTCAGAGATTCGGGACGGTAATGCTGTTCATGGATAAACAAGAGAGGCAGCTATTGGAGCTGTTACGCGAAAAGGTGAACTCTGCACATTCATAGGATTACAGTGGATCATCGATGATGTGGTCTATTGTAATCTGATCATTGAATGGAAACGTTGACGATCTCATCCCTTTGGGCAGCACTGGTTAATCTGGTGATCAACCCGTCTATGAGGCCTCGAGGCCAGTCGATTATCTAACAATTTCGAGGAAAAACAGATCATAAGAAAATATTCCAGACACAACGTCGGATGCTGCATCGTACATGAAACGAGATTCATCTATCGTTGTTCACGATGGAAATGATGGGATCTACAAGCACTGGAATTTGTTGCCAACAATGCAAACTCCAAGTTTAATAACAATACATTTGAACCGAGGTTCTCGAACCGTCCGTCATTCAGCACCCAGGTCGTCCGTAAAATCAAATGCAGCAGGTGGAATCTCATCTTCTTCGGCTTCAGCACCCCACCAGTCCCCTGTTAGCAGGCTCTGTACCTTTTTATTAAAGGTAGCCAGTGTCGAAGATTTCAGTTTCTTCTCTCCAGCCGCAAGAGCATCGACGACGGGCCCAACTGTTGTATTTGTGTGACGACCAGGCGTGACCACATGCATCGCAAGCTCGTTGACTTTGTCTGTGATTTTCTGCACTGAACTGTCGGTGTCGGGAGTAATATGAGTGAGACCATGGTGTGCAATGCCCGGAGCCTGAGAACTTTCAACTTGCTTCCAAACATGCTGAAGGAGATCATCCGGGGCCGGGGCATCATCCAAATCCCAACTTGAATATATGCCCTTGGCCGCGAAAAAGCGCTTTTCCACTGACGTTGAGAGAGGCCGAGCCAATCAGATAAACTATGAGATACCTTCAAAGAGCGAGTGAGAGACTCGGTATTTTGGTCTATACCCATAAAGTGGCCCTCGAGTCCGGTCAAATTGACGAGCATATTGTCACGCATGATATCACTGACATATGTAATCAAATGCAACGTTCTCATAGAAAATGTTTTACTCACGCAAACTCGCGTGTCCAGATATACTTGAGGTGGAGGATGAAGTGAAGGATCTCCATACAATAGTTGTTCGACCCGGCACCACGGAAGACCATCGTCAGATATCCAAGCATATCTTCAACCCTCCCGAAGTCTCCATCCGATATTGCATGTGTGAGCTCGAAGACATAGAGTAAGTCGCGTGTCAAGATTCGGAGATTCCGATTCACGTTGTCGATTGGTACAGTATGTCGTGTCTTGCTCAGGCTTGATGGATCAAGTGGCGAGCTGTTTGGGGGTTGGATTTGAGAGCGAGAATGCCTTGAGTGTGGTGCAACCGCATTCAACCTTCCACGCATTCAGGATCACACCACGGAGGATTTGCATGACCGTAGCGAGTAGCGTGCGATAGTCGGGGTGTTCGCAACCAAGACGTGTGCGATCGAGGACAGCGAAAAAGTAGGATAAGCTCCCAGGTTCGCTGACTGAGCCACGATGAACATGCAGAAGTGCCCAAACGAGGTTCGTAGAGAGGTGAAAGAGTCCAAAGCCAAGCTGGAAGCACTGGAGCCGAGTGAATGGATTGACGTCCATCGTCCGAACGACTTTCGCAAGCCGCATTCGAGAATTTGTTGACTGGGTATTGATACTTGGAATGGCCATGTCCGAGAGTTCGTCATGGGTCATCTTAAGTTGCTTGGTGAACACGTCGTTGATAACGGCAATGATTCCAGAAACAGAGTGTTCGTCGATCATCGAAGGACGAAGGGGAAACTGGTTGGTCTTGATACCAACCAGGAGTTTATGCCGTGGCTTGTGCTGGAGTAGGGGATCCGAGTGGTGTGGATAGTTGTAGAATGCGCTGTCGCCATCGAGAAGAATGTATTATGTTGATGACATGAACATGAAGTTGATCACCAAATGCTTTGCTTTGCTCGAATGTTGGACGGACATCGTGGTTGAACCTGAGGCCAGTAGCTTGCTTTGCACGCAATAACATCGGTGCGAGTCGCATATGTTCCGGATTTGCATTTCTGATCTCATAGAGAATCGGAAACGTGAAGGACGTTCGAAGGAGAATGGTATCGTGTCCGGCGTCAGGATCCATGCTAGCGTTGCAACGGATTCGAGGTTAGGTGGTTTGGGGCAATCCGTCCGTTGGTGTACGAGTGGTAAGGCTTATCGGAGACGAAAGAGCACCGCGAACCACACCGAAATTGTGGGAGCGGAACAAGGAACAGAAGGCACGGGGCGTGCCTTATAAGGAAGGACCTGGAATGACCGATTTTCCTCGTTTGGTCCTAGCCGAGTGGCGATGCACCCCTTGAAGCTGCCCAGGTTTCCCTGAACATCCCGGCGCCTGAATGAGACGTCGCACGGGGAACAGCCTGATGAATGATGAATCAGACACCCCGCCGCCAATCGCCGGTTGTCCACTGCTTCATCCACTACTGCTAGCATGGCCACTCAATCCGATGAGCCCCATGCCAACCTGAATGGCCCTGATGATGTCACTCCAGCTGTCATTCCAGCGCAGGACACAGGCACACATGATCTTGAATCGCCTCAAATTGAAAGAAGCCACGAACATGACAGGTTACTCGAAACGTTCAGAACAAACCTCGCCCATGCAGGTCTCTATCGACCTGCGACGGACGGGGCACGAGCGAGTCATGATGACGCGACTCTCATGTGCGTCTCCCCTCCGTCTCCGTCTTCAACTATGCAGATCTGACAACCGCGTGAAAAAAGGCGCTTTCTGCGCGCACGTCTGTACAACTCCAACAAGGCCGAGAAACAATTCGCCCTTGCGGAGGCATGGCGAAAGCAACACAACGTCGACGCGCTCTTCGACACCTTTGACGTTGATGAGCTGGAGTCGACCCGGAGATTTTATCCACGCTGGACGGGGCGCAGAGATAAGGTATGGTGCTCCTTTCTTTCACTTTGAGTTCTTCCGATCCGACTCCTTTGCCTGACGTGTTTGGCAAACTCCATGACAAACTCTATCTATACTGATCCTATGTAGCAAGGTCTACCGCTGTACGTCTACCGACTCGCTTCCCTCGACAGTTCGTTGCGCCGCGAGTTGGATGCGGTTCCGCCAGAGAGACGGCATCAGCGTATGTAGGTGGATTCGATAGAGCGCCGTCATGAGATAAGTTGACCGGCTGACCCCCCTTTGGCACTGTATAGCATCATGCTATACGAATGCATGACCCGCTTCGTGCTACCCCTCTGTGACCACGTACCCCACGAACCGTCGACGCCGCCATCATCGATATCTTCGGTGACGAGCATCATCGATCTGGCGGACACGTCGCTGAGACACATGTGGTCTCTCCGGAGCCACCTCCAACAAGCGTCCACGATGGCGACCGCCAACTACCCGGAAACACTGAACACCATCGCTGTTATCAATTCTCCGCCGTTCTTTCCTACCGTGTGGAATTGGGTCAAGGTACGCGGCCAGCGATGAGTCAGACGTGACGTTGGAACGTATTTGGTTACTAGGGCTGGTTCGACGAGGGTACGCGTCGCAAGATTCATATTCTGGGAAAGGATCCTGGAGATGTGCTTCGCAAATTGATCGACGAGGAAGACTTGCCGGAGTCCTATGGTGGTAAATTGAAGTGGGTCTTTGAAGACGAGCCATGCTTAGATGTCGATATCCAGAAGGCTATCGGTGAAATGCCCAAGGGATCGGTTACATTCACGGACGATAGCATCGTGAGACCATAGCGAATACACACCACATCCGAGGTAGAATCCAAGTCAAATGTAGATGGCATGAGCGACAAAGTATGTTGTACAGTCCTACAGAATTGCGGTTTACTCTGTCGCCAAGATATATCTTGACGTGTTCTGAGCAAGTTCTGAGCCCATTAGATCTCTCCTGGTATTGTCCAGACACTACAATACATTAATGCACAGAGGATAATGATATATGCGTCTGAAAAAACGAAAACTCGGAGAACAACAACAACAAGGGTGTATCACTCGAGGTCGTCTCCAGGTTCAGCCACCACACCGTCTTCATTCCAAACCTGAAGGAACTGGGGGAAGAAAAATGTCAACAATCAATCCACGCACAAGTAAGCATTCGATTTACCGTCGCCTTTTGCGTTGCCGAATGCTCAGGAAGGATAAGGGGTGCCATAGCGAACGGTAGACGGTCCCATGATATCGGAAACTGATGACGTTTGATAGCAGGTTTGTCTCCAATAGCACTCTTCTTTCCCAGAACGAATTTACTGCATTTGCTGAGGGACTACAATAAGTCAAGACGGTGCAAGTGGGCAAGCTGACTTACTCCTCGGATAGACCATACAACCCCTTCAGATGAGATTTCAGCAACATCACAATACAGATTATAACCGAGGTTCTCATGACGTCAATGTTAAGGTTCGATTCTAGTGGAGGTTGCGGAGCGTGGTTCTACGACTACTGATCAGTGATTGCCAACAATACCAGCCGTTCGTCTCACCGTCACATCAATACCATTCGGGATGGACTGCGGTTGCGGCTCATGGAGCTGGACGAGTAGGTTTGAAGGAGAAACGACTTCTACGAGTTGCATTCCGGAAGTGGATAAAATAGACGTGAGATGTTTGATGACAGTGAAAGCTTCCTCCTGAGTCTTGTAATCTAGGGTAGCAAAGTTCTCGGCCATGTAGCGGGAAAAGTCGACATCATCCTAGGCGTCGTTTTTCAGGACGAGAAATGGAAAATATGAGGACGGGTTTTTACCTGTGATGATTTCACTGCGGTCGGAATGTCGAATGCTTTGACAAGCGCTTTCAGGAAATCCTGTCGAGGCGCTCTTTTCTCCCGAACTAGCGAATACCATCGTTGCAACAACGCGGTTGGCTCAGGCTGCATACGATACCCTACAGCGACCAAATCAGTGTCGTCCAAAAAGGTTCAAAAGTGCACCGACCTTGAACGTTATTTGGCGATATCACTCTCTGGTAATCGAACGACTGCCTTGCGCTGACGATGAAACGAGCATTGAGAAGACTCATGTGCTTGTTGTACAGAATGGCATGCAATGCGTTTGCGCGGACGCTCGTCGCTGCGATAGGGCTGGTTTCGAGCGCAACAATGATCGGGAAGGACTGTTGTTTTTAGTAGTATCAGCGACTCATACAATAGCCTACGATGCATACCTGAAGCGGGTGTGCAAGCCCTTGCTTGACGGTAAAGGTCAGAATATCAACAGCGACAGCCTGTATCTGTGGGTTCTGAGAGAGCGCAGCCTCCAAGATGGGTGAAATGTAACGTTGAACGACCGCGGAGCTGACCCTGTTCAAAATACACGCTCGTCATCGTCACTTGCACCCGAAACAGTGATTGTTACCCAGAATCCGCAAACCCTTCTGTATTTCCAACGAGCTCAGCCATATCCACAACGCCGTCGCCTTTTCCTTGCCCAGAGCCTGGAACAGTGTGCTTTAATACTACCAAAGTCGTACAAGGTGAGTTACTCACCCTTGCGCTGTTCAGCATGCTTCGCTGATTCAGAGACCAGGAAGTCTTGCATGATTCTCAGTAACCGCCCTCGGCTTTCTTCGTCAGACGAAGTGAAAATCGCATCCATAATCCCAGCAGACCGCTCCAACGTCATCAAAGTCGGTTGAGCGCGGAACAAGAAGCCTTGCAAGGAATTACAAAAGGTCGCTCGCACGTGGAGCATGGAAACGCACCTAGACACTGCAAGATCCGTCCCTTGAGACTGGGGTCGTTATACTTTGCGTAGAGGGAGAGAAGGCTGTCATAAATGTGTTCCACAATAGGTCCCTATCACAGGTGGTGATTAGGGGAGTTGATACCACTCTGTGAGTTTAATTACCTCTGAAACGCTATTCAACTCGGTCGCAAATTCTGCAAAGGATCAGATCTTTCTCGTAACTTCAGTCAATATTGTACTCACCGGGTCGCTGAACACGGAGCTGATCAAAGTCGCAGTGTTCTCCGAGCAAGGACACAATGAAGATGAGGATGGATAATGTCCGTGTCTCAACAGCAGTCATCATCTCGCTACTGCGGACGATAGCCTGCTGAAGACGGGCTGCGAAGCGCGTGAGATTAAACTGAATGCTTCGACACAAAAGGCTCACCATTGCACGACTTCAAAAGAGCGACGAGTCGATGAAAATCGTGTGTGAGATGCTGTACAACGCCACACATGCACGCGACGCTTTCTTGCAAGCACTTGAGTAAAAAGGTCAGACATACTCGATTAAACTTGTCAGTTCCACGCACCACCACACCACCAACGTTTGACGGCTTGACGATCATTGGTTGCAACACCAACTGCAGCTCCTGGCCAAACTTGACCGCGGTTTTTGGCATATGGGGGATTGATATCCGGAAAACTCGGAGCAGGTAGTCAGTCACGGCCAATTCCTCGGGCTACGAAGTGAAGTTAGGACACGCTGCATACAACCAACGGATCTGTACGAACGGAAGCTGGGTTCTTCAAGTAGGGGAGTAGCGTGGAAGCATTGCTGCCAGACAGTACAGACGGATACGCGGTTGCAAACAGATAAAGCGTTCTGATGCAAGATTGAACCGTCTGGAAAACGGATAAGCCTAGAACGCCATCGACAACAAATCCAACACTCACAAAACCAGGAAGGTCGGAAGCGTCGACGAGACCATCAATTAAGGTTTCACAAATCTCAGAGTACTTTGCGTGCATAAAGGGAGTATCCGCAGGGTTTTGACTCGTCATAATCTTGTGAAGGAGGTCCTCCAAAGGAGACTGCTTATCCTTGAAGTAAGCGGATACGCCCATGATAACGGACACTTTCATGAGCAAAGAGGTCTTGTCCTGGGTGTTATTCGATGAAGGTGGCTTGCCCTTGGAAGAGATAACGTGAGACGGCATATTCTGGAACCATAGCTCCTCTACGGTCTTGACGGCGAGGTCCTTGACACTGTCATCCTCATCCAACATTCGCAATACAAGCTTTGTGCAAATGTCAACGCGGCGCCCCAGGTCCTCAGTAACACTATAATATTGCTTGAGCAGCTTGATCACACGCTTCCGCACTCCAAGCCCAGTGTCCTGTAACCAAGATTCAGCGAGCGGTTGGTGAGGAGGATGGACAAGCAGATACCGCTATACGGTCAGCGATTCTCGAGTAGTAATCACCAACGACTTCAGGCGATTCAATCATGTATCTACCGATCAACTCAACGGCAGCATCTCGGACAGCTGGAGAAGAGTCTAAAAGATGCCCTTCAATGGCTCGTCGTACGTTTGCCTGTCTTTTATTAGAATGACTGCGCTTGCTTAGATTGTGCACATGCTTACTGTGGAGAGGATACTGGAATCGCTGGTCACAATCTGGCCAAGAGCTCGCAATGCTTTGGTTCGCATGAACACAGGTGGTGCGTCAAGAGCCATCAACACCACATTTAGAATAGGTCCGAAAGAGCTCCTAAGGTTTTGGACCGTGCCAATCTCCTCGGCAAGTAGGTCAACACGAGCCGCCTCTTCTTCGGATCTAGCAAAGCATAAAGCACCGAGACAGGCCATGTCGATACACACTCACCCAACATCAAAAACATCATTGGAGCGGTTTGTCCATACTTCAGACAGGGCATTCCGAAGCTTCATACAAAGAGTGAGCGTCGATGATTTTTGCGCGGGTCTACCGTCATCCTCGGAGGGTAGGGCGCCACGCAGTACTCGTAAAGCATTCGCCAGTTCGTGACCCCACATTGCAGAAGTAAGTTCGCGGGCGCTCTGACCTCGGCAAAGTGATATAGCTATGATGTTTCACCGTGATGTATGACGTACCTCGTAGGCTTGATCATCGGAAGAACGTTTCAACAAGTGGAAAGAGGTGACTTCATGGCGAGCCAAGAGCGTCCCAAAATCTTGCATATTCTCCGTTGAAAGAATCTAGAGAACCTGATCGTGAGACCAATCCCTCCGAGATATGAAATGCAAACCTCATCGAGCGGGACAAGTGGATGTTTGCCACTCCGTTGCCGAACCCTTATGGTGCTTGATCGTAATCGAGCGGCAATAACGCCCAAATGATCCAAAGCTATCGCCTTCGCTGCGTTAGTATCTATGTGAACACTTGTCTTGACGTCGTCCAGTGAAGCTACCTGATGGAGAAAGCCCGCTAAATCACACGACTAGCCATGTCCACATAACCGTACCATGAATTTACAAATCACAGTCAGAATCAAACTTGCTGCCGGCCACTCTGGCCAATATAGGACAACCAGGAGGTCAGATATTAGGTTATCGAGGATGATGCGATACTCGGCTTCGTTGGAGTTCTTCGTTAGCTTTCCCTTCCCTGACCTACACGGGTGATGAAGATATGCAAGCGGCCACAGGAACAGAAACCTACCTCTGCGTTAGAAAGAGGACGATGGTCTTCGCAGCATTGGTAGCCGAGTCAAGGCCCGACAAATACAGTTGTATCTCCTGGTGTCATGAGCGTAAACAAAACACGGATGCCTCATCCCCATCTTACATACCTCTGCATCCTGTTCATCAAAAATGACGTCTTTGGCCTTCTCCGTCGTACTGTCCTGGTTCCGCAGCGCACGATTTTGACGAGTTTTGGAAATCTTTCGCGCAGCTATTCGAACATCGCGTGCCGACGTCTGTACGAGTTGAAGAAGTAGGGCGGACACTGTACGTATCGAACGGCCATCACGTAGACTGTATAATGTTATTAATGACACGTTGTGACTGTTAAAACACAGACCGGAACTGTCCAGCTTTCTTGTGGCTGTTCGACAGCTTGATAAGTGACGACAGAATTTCTTCAATGATCCATGACCGTTGATCTTCGTAGTTTGCAAAGACCTTGAAGGGATCAGCTTAGCCGAACTCTGGCATAAACGAGATACTCACACTTCGAATGATTGCGAGAGCATCGAGGCGAAGACCTCTCATGGCACTGTTCCCCAATGTGCTCAGTACGACGTTCTCCCGCTTACCCTTCGTGTCACTGTCGGCGGACTCGACAACAAAAAATGGTCCTATAGCAATATAAACCGCTTGGATAATGATTGCATCAGACATGCTAATCCCATCTGCGGAAAGTAGGGAGTTAATGCGAGGAAGAGCGGCAGCGAGAGCTTGAAAGAGCTCGGTCAGTAGCCTCCGCAACTCTCCGCAGCTAGAATGTGTGTAGCGAAGTAGGCAATTAAGTTGGGGGGATGCTGCTCCGCTGATTCCTGTGCCTTCTACGAAAGGATAGACGACCATAGTAAGCTGGTTCTTAACAGTGCTAAGGCAAGTGGTGATTAACTCCTCCGAGTAAAGCTACAGTGCGACTGAGTGGATCAGACAAAGTCACGAACTAAAGTCACGAACCTGTTTTGTGAGGCTCTCGCCACTCAGGAGGGCCATACAACATTCTGCAGCGAGGATGCTATCCCGGGAGACTTCCAATTGAACGGCCAGCTCATGTACGTCTGAGTCTGTAAGTTGTTGGGGATGCGAATCATGCACGGTGAGACCACCCCCCTCCTGTACATCTACACCATCCGCGGGTACCACCTTTTGACCCTTTTTTGATTTGCTGGGCGATGAGGGTGGAGGGGGATGGTGGGTCGAAGTGCGTAGAGGATCTAAATCTTCTCCTGGCTTGATCGAGCGCTCTAAAATCTTCATTAATCTTGACAGAATGGGGGTTCCGATATCTCCAAGTGTGTCCCGTGCCTTTGATCCAGAGCTAGCATTGGCGACACCGTCACGCATGGTACGTCTAGATCTCTTAGAGGGACGAGCCAGCTGGCTGATGTATTTCGTCAATTTCCTTACGATGCTCGGCTGGAGATGTGGATGGTTACAGTCAACTGTAAGGGGAGAGAAGAATTCCTTTGGGAGGTCAGCAGGTTCGATATCGGCTGCAAGAGAGTCTTCCGCCTCGAGTATATCTTCAATCAGGGTGTTCAGCCTCTCAAGAGGGGCTGCGATACACAGAAAGTCAGCGGCGCTGATTGCAATGAATATGACTCGTGATACCTCGCTCATCCCTGTCTCCAGTGCGCCGAGCGGAGGACTTTATGTCGGCATGGATGCCATGACGTGTATGATCGCCATCCTCGTCAGACTCGTCTTCAGAGGCCAGATCGCCAGAGTGCTTGGATGACTTTGAGGGCGTTTTCCAAGTGGGGGCAGGAACGTTGACATATGCCAACACTTGACGAGAAGATTTTGACGACCTGTGAGATGGCGTTTCACTCGTGGACCTCCAAGTAGAAGGCGAATTTGTGGAGTTCAGCGCATGTATGCGCTTTTGAGAAGGGGTGATGAGCTCATCCGGAGATTTGCGTTTCCTAGGGGTTACAGAAGGTTGGGGAACGACCGGGGGAGGTGGTTTCGGAGGGAGCGAGTCTACTTTTGAGGGTGAGTGCTGAGGGGTGTTGGTCGGCTGGACGGGCTTTGAATCCAAGAGCTGAGCGGAACGATGAAGGAAATCCTTGAAGAAGGGACCCGATTCCTCTGGCTTGTAGACACGCGGCTGTGATTTGACTTGGCTGGGGTAGCCGAGGGCGAATGCGAGCGAGGAGGACGAGGAACGGATGCCGGGCGGGGGTGGTGTCGGATAGGCCGATGTTGGAGCAAACCGCTGAAGAAGGGAGCTGGCTATAGCCGGCGGGTTATAGGAGTTGGAGGGTGCGAGGGTCCAGGTCGAGGGGGGAGAGAAGGAGTACTGGTTAACGCTACAGGGCGAGGAGTCAGTCAGGAAGATTGGCAGATGGGAGTACATACGGTGCGCCATAGGAGAGATAGCGGACCGATTCGTCCCTGGTCGCCTGCCAGTACGGAGAGTGCTGGGCAGGGGCAGCGGGGTCGGAGAGATAGGTCAGCTCGCGGGAGTAGTCGGAAAAGGGGGAGCTGGACGAAGGATGGGTCTGATAGGAGATGGAGTAGTTTGCGTGCATGTAGGTCGGCGGTGGGGCGGGCGCGGAGAGATTGCTGATGTGCCTCGTCACTGTTCGCCTCGTCAGCGCGGAAAGGATGGCCAACAAACGACTCTACCGTGTGCAGAGGGCGTCGCGGAGGCGGGCGGGTATGCAGCGAACAACCTATGGGCATTATACACGGCGTCGGGGACTGCGTTTCCCTGTGAGTGCGCGTGCATGCCAGCATTCATATTCGCGGCTGGATCGGGCGCGTACGTCCCCTGCGACCCACCGAGGCCATTCGCATACCATTCGGAATGTCCGCTCATCCCAAGTCAGAACTGAACCATCCGTAGTCGTGGTGTAGCCGTTCAATTGCCGTGACATCACGTCACAGTCACACTAGCTACCACTAGTCCTCCGCCGCTTTCTCGATCCACCCTCCTCGACCTCTGCCTGACGCTTGTGTTTGATCCCAGTCACTCTCATGATTTCTTTCCGCTTCTCCTTCTCCTTCTCCCCCTTCAGCGCCTCCTCCTTGGCGACTTTGTTCCGATGCACCTCTTTCCTCTCGTGTTGTTTCTCCTTCCGTCTCACGACCCGATCCTTCCGCAAGGCTCTGATCTGCTGCAAGAGCGCGACAGCTTTCTTCTCCTCCGGCTCCATCACTACAGCGCGCTGTTGCATGTACGTCTTGGCGCTCTGCGCCTTCATCGCCCTCGGTTTCGACGCATAGGGTAGCGAGGCTTGCAGTTTCTTGGGTATCTTGAGCGGATTGAATCGTCGCGCCGGGCGTTCCACAGGCTTGTAGTGCGAGTTGCCATTCAACGGCGTCTTAATACCCTCATCCCGCCGCACTTGGCCCGTGAGCCGCATACCCTGCCATCGCGATTTATCCGACAAGAGCAATGACGTCACTGGATTATAGAACTCGCGAGGCTGGATCGAGTACCATGCTCGTAGGAAGATAATGTCTGTCGCCTCGTTTGTTAGCCCCGTCCCATTGGCTTCAAAATGACGGCTCACCACTCATGAGCACTTTGTCTTCAAACGTCGCCCGGAATGCACCCTCTGGCTTCGAGAGCGCTTTTTTCACCTGACCCCGAATCCCCGAAACAGTCCGGATATTGGCCCCTTCGAATTTTGCGACTTCAAGCGCACTTGTAAACATGTCCTTTACGAATGCCGTGTTCTTGAATATCTTGAACGGAACCCCCGTGAGCTTCAATTTCTTGACTATTTTCGTCGACCGGTCAACGTCGAGAACGACGCCGGTGGCCGATACCCTAAATCCAGCGCTGTCTCCGTTCAGTGAATTGAAGGCACAGAAACCACTGTTTGGCAGAGCAACAGGACCATAAAACGTTGCAAAACAGTGCATGTGTTCTGGAGTGTACTTGAGCATGCGCATACGAATGGAGTGATCATCAAGGGAGTATATCGGGATAGTCTGGAAACGTCGCCATCCGAGTGAAAAGACAAGTGGATCATTGGTCTTGAGCGTCTTCGCGAACCAACGGTGTCGCTTGATGCGCACTTGCAGGTATCCAAAGCGTTCCTCAGCCGGCAATACGCCTCCAACAATGATAGGATAACGAGGATCAAAGTTCTCGATCATCTCGCACGGAATCGAGGAGAGTTCAATGCGGACATAAGTTCCTGGTCGGTAACCTTCCACCAACGTACGCGCTTCGCCATCGACATCCTGAAATTCTGCTCGATTGAGTTGCAGTTGGCGATTCAGCTCGTCTTTCTTTTCGTCATAAAAGTCCATTTTATCCCCTTCCGGTTCATCGTATTGTTCATCAAACTTGCGTTTGAGTGATTCCTTTTTGGCAGCGAGTGCTGCAGCACGAGTGGTTTCGGGTTCCTCGGCCTCTCCGCCCTCTAATTCGTCCTCGCTTTGCTCTTCTGCAGCACCGGCGGCAGATTCATCTCCAGTGATGAAAAGCGAACGTATCGAGTCGAGGTTTTCTTCGTCCTCCCATTCCTGTAGGCTCTCAGGCAACAGTGGCTCTTTAGTCATGTCAAGATCATCATCATATGACTCAGCTATCTCTTTGGGGTGGAAGAAATCATCGTTTTCTCCAAGCTCAGAGTCGCTGTCCGCGAAGGCGATATCTCCGTTTTCCTCTTCCCCGACAAGTTCCTCCAAGGGTCTCGTGGCGTTGCGGCGTGCGGCGCGCCCACTGTCGCTACGCGACGTGACCAGGGTATCATCCTCGTCGAGGTTCTCGTTCTCGTCAGAGTCCGCGTATAGGTCTTCGACATTGTCTGAGTCTACCTCGTCTAGCTCGCCCCCATCTTCCGAGTCCTCGTCCGATCGACTACCATCTTCGTCATCGTATCCTTCCTCGTCCGTGTCGTTAACGTCCTTTGACCGGGACTGTGTATTAATACTGAGGTGCTTAGATGAAGACCCGAGTAATCTAATCTGACTCCGGGATATACCATCCCCGAGGGTGGCATCGACGTCCTGGAGATCGACGACCATCTGTTCTCCCTCGCCTTGAGGTACCGAGTGAGGTGCTAATGTAGCGGGATTAATTAGGGTCCATACTTTATGGTGAAAAGCCTACCATCTGCTGGCCCACGAGTAAAATTACCAGGGACGTTGATCCAGACCGAGTCCTTATCGTATACAAGACCTCCGACGTCGCTCATGGGTGCATGTACAAGCAGCTTCTTTTTTTCGCTCAGCTTTCTCCGTTTCTCCGAATCCGCATCAGGGAGGGGACAAGGATCCCCTAGAACAGTGACAGATGCCATATCGAGGTCTCCAACACCGGGTATGTGGATTTTCGTGCCATGACGGAGGTTGGTCCCCCGCAGGTAACCATACAGTGTGACTGTCCGATCACATTTGCCTTTCGAGGCGCGAATCGTTTCACGCGGGGTGAGATCCTCAATACGGTCTACCAAGAGGTATGGATGGCTATTTCGGAATACAAGCGGACGGAACTTCATCACGCTGATGAAGCGAGAGAGATTGAGGATTTCGCTGTCCGGATAGCGACCATTGAGAACACCAGAAAGATAGAAGAGCTTTGCGCCCTGGTAGATCTCTGCCCAAAATCGCTTTTTGAGCGCTTTCTTGGTGTCCTTTAGAGTGGATTGTTTCTTAACGAGGTCGAGATGTGAAAGGACGCCGATGACTTTTGGAAATCCGTGGGATTGTAATATGTTGAGGAACTCGAACGTTTCCTGTGTGCAAACGTCATCAACGGGAAAGGTAATTGGTAATTCTCAGGGGGCAGACCATTTCGAAGCCAAACGAGCCGTCGATCATGAGGAGAACCAAGTCGACGACCTTGCCTATGTCGATCATGGAGTTGAGGTCATTGTTGCACTCAATGAAGGTTAGTCGTCGCTTCTTCCCTCCGATGACCGTGATAGGGCCTTTTGCTTCTTGCAGGGTTTGTTTCGCATACCGACGAACGAGGCTCTTGAGGAGGGTGGTCTTTCCAACCCCTGGAGGCCCCACAATCGCGATGATGACGGGTGGCGGTGTGTCGTCGGGGGTCCTGTCGACCAAGGGAACGTGTAGGCGAGTCTGGTCTCGTTCTACATTCCGACGACCTTGTCTGTCGGCTCGTCTGCCCGACTTGGGCGCAAAGGCCTGCCCGGAGGAAAGTTATGAGGTCAGGGACAAACAATGTACATATGACGCACCTTTTCGTTGAATCCAGACTGCTGCTTTCCTTTGCCCTTTTTGTCTGCCTTGGCCCCAGACTGAGCAGGCCTGTGCGCCTTGTGTGTCTGTTGCTCCATGGAGTCCTATCGACCAGAAAATCGGCAATCTGGCAAGTGACCCGACATCGAGGGGTCGATAACGGTCACGTGACTGACGCGTTCCACGGTGTCGACTTTGTTTACTTTTCCGTTTGGGCGTCGCTCTTCGTCCGCTTCGATTTTCTTGTCTTGCTTTTGCATCGTTCTCTTGTAATCTGTTTCTAGCGACACCTCAGATGGCTATAAAGTCATCCTCCCGCCGTGAGTTCAGCATCCCCGAAGATGAGCTCGAACAACACCGCATCCAACTTGAACATAACTTGCAAAACACCGATCTATCTCTTCATCTATCTTCTGCACCAGACGACGACAACGAGTCTCTGGAGTATCCCAGGCATGGTTCCGTACCCGACCATTTTCCTGCGTTTGTTTCGTTTGATCGAGAAAACATGGATCTTGACGCCAGCCACATTCGTGCGTGGTCTATCCATGACGATGAGGGTATTACCCCGTATGATGTCCGGACCATGTCAACTGCCGCCCATCATGCGAGCGCCGTCACTATTACCGCGGGGCTCGCCCGCAGTGGGAGGAGGGAGCCCAGCTTTAGCGGCGCAGAATATGATCCTGAGCGCCCCCTCCAAGATATCATAGCTGGTATGGAGCACCGATTCAAGTGTATCAATATATACTGACCTCTTCCGGCAACGTCGCTCTTCAGCCTGTCACGCAGGTTCCGATGCAGAGGATGCAGAGAGGTCGCAGGATATCCCCCGTCCCAAGCTATCGGAAACGCTACAACGTGTCGGCTTCTCCCCTAGACGTCCCCGTGCTGGCCAGCCCCGAGCTTCACAATACGCCTCACCACAGCGACACGCAGACGCGAATGTTTCTCGGCGGAATATGACTCCCCGGACACGAAAAGCCACGGTTGCTTTTGACACGACTGCCTCTCCGATTCGAAGACACGTCTCCCAACCCGCTGCTATTCAACCCCAGGTGAATGTTCAGCCGCCGACGCCCTCCACGTCAGGCTCTCGATTCACCAAGATGGCTCGGGGACTTGTCCGTGACGTACGCCATGCGCAAGAGCAATGGCAAGAAGAGGATGCTGGTGTGCCTGCCGCCGGATTCCGCTCTGTGGTCAAGGACGGACCGAATCGAAATGTTGCAGATACGACAGGTGGCCTAAATCATGAAAGCCGCGCAGCAAAAAAGTCAAATCGCAGCCGCCTGCATCTCCCAGATGTTACTGGTCTAACGAACGCTGTGATTTCTCCAGCAAAGGCGAATTTGGAACGCTACGGTGTCCGTGCTACAGGTTCTAAAGAGGCTGAAGGTAACTCGACCAAGTTCCTGTTTCGTGAAGTAAAATTAATTGTACGACCGAAAGCTCGTCTCGTGGCATCACTCAATACGCTTCACACAAGGTTGAACCATTTGGAGACCGAGAATAGCATCGCACGGCGTCGGGTCAGAGAACTCGAGTATGAGCTCGAAGAATGTAAACGTGATGTCGTCAGAGAACGCACGCGAATTATAGAATCTCAAGATGCGATAGACATCAGCGCCGCACGCATAGCCGTGCCATCTACTTCTCGTGCCAAGGGAAAGGAAAGAAGAAACAAAGACGTGGAACCGCCAGCGTCCAAATACTTTGAAGTGGTTCAGGAGAAGAAAGGTGAGTGTAAATCAGATTATGCGAAATACGTCTTGTTGATGCGTCGTAGCGTTAGAAGCACTCGTTACGACACTGAGGTCCCATCTTACCCGTGTCACGTCTGACTTGGCCTCTCAACAGCAGCTTCTCGAGGACCTTCGTGGCCTCCGAGAATCGGACGCTCTTTCACTGACAGAGAAAGCACATGAAATCAACGAGCTTAGAACCGAAGTGGAAAGACTCGCTGGCGAAATCGAGGTCCTGCGTGGGGTCGTCGAGGAGGGTCTCCATGAACGACGTCAAGGACGCGATACGGCTCCAAGTGAGCAAAACGACTATATGGTGGACACCCGTACCGTCGATCTTCATCGCCCCCTTTCCCCAGTGGTTGAATCCTCGGAACATTCAGTCAGACGGTTCATCGATGACGAGGAAGTAGATCGAATATCGGTGGATCTTGATGAACGTCGTTCCGAGCGGGCCTCCAACTCATCGGCACAGAGTTCTTACTCGGTCCCGCTCCCTATGGAAGAGAGCGCGGGCGATGAGTCGGTATCATCCGTCAAGAGTCGCACCAGTACCCGCCCGCGGCGACGAGTTCAGGACCCAAACGTGAAGCTCGATGATAGGGTGGAAACCAATCCACCGTTCCCTAAAATCAGCTCAGAGCGTATGGAGCGTTTGTTCTTCTCTGCACCAAGACACAACGCAACGTCATGTCGCATGTGCAAGGGTCACCACCACCCCCATCGCCATGGCACTCACCGAGACAATCATGAAGATCCGAATAATCGCAACGAGGATAAAGACGAAGGTTTCGATGATGGTATTGAACCGCGACCTCAGCCCGACCACCCATGCGAGGCTGGGCGTGGCATCGGACGTACCTACACGATCGAGGAAATTCTCGAGAGGATGGACAGGAATGGCGGCACATTGAGACCGGGTGATGTTCCACCCCAAACTGTGCTTGCTCGCGTCATCGGTGAGCTCGAGGACGAGTTTGCTCACTTTAGGGAGTATGTCTAGCCTTTATCTTTTGTCATGCTTACGCTCACGTCATTTCAATGCTAGGATTTACAGTAGCCTCGCTGAGGAGTACAGTGGGTTGGATTGTGCCACACAAGCGGCGAAGCGCCATGTCGTAGGTGATCGCTTGCGGGATGTAATAGAAGTCTTGGAGCGCAAGGTAAATTTCAACCTCCTTGATGTGTCCTCGTTGCTTAACGTCCTCTAGGGTAATCAGATAGCATCATTGTACGATCTATTAACTTTCAAGGACAGACCAATCAGAGTCTAGGGAAAATTTAGCTTTGGGTATTCTGTATGTAGCACAGTCCCCGGTAGGATGACCTGCGGGGACCATTGCGTGCGAGACGAGGGTACAAGGGCGGTGATCTTCGACTTGGCTGATCAGTGTACATGTATCGTTAGCATGTACGAGTTTAATTCACATCATGGGCTCCGTAAACAAGGATCTACTTCAAGAGTCAGTTGCCACGACGGCCCATTGCTCACTTGCAGACTACATTTTCAATCCTTCTTTAAGTCTCTCCGAACAACAAAAACACGCTCGCCATCGTCTGCCACTGAGAGCTCCTGCATGCCCCGGACGCCTTCTAAACCTTGCACACCGCGGCCCTTGGCAAGCACGATATACATTTCAAGACCATCACCGACCTGTCGAGATAAAATCAATATTTGGGTAAGACAAAGATCAGGAATGCGATGCCTCAATGTGGCGCTCCGTCGCGCTCGTGAACGAATCAATGACTATCGACAGAATGGTCGGAAGTGGCAAGTGTGCCGGATGCGATGTGCCCGCTGCTGGTTGCTGGTTTTGAAAATAAATCTGCAGCGTTGTAAGCATCAGAGATGTGGATAATAAATAAGGGATAACATGCCTGATTATCGAGGAATGGCTGTACGAGTGATTGTGCAGCGCCTGCAGCCCGGCACGCCTCACGCTCGTACGAGCCGACGGGATCGAATGAATAGACCGCACCGGTGCCTGCGCTTGTAAATGAGAGGGGAAGTGAGGGAGACGAGTTTGACGAACCATCTGCCTCGATTCCACCTAGGATGTTGTACACGTAATAGGGAAAGAATCGCCGGCCGTAGAGCAATGTTTGTATGAGTCGTGCGATGGCACGGAGGGGCATGTCTTTTGAATGGGCATGGCGGTACCACTGCGGGGGAAAGTGGGTGAGGGCACGGAGGGGGCGAGGAAGGCGCACATACTTCTAGACGCTGCTTTACTTTCTTGACAAACATGTTTCCGTCTGCTGCAAAGCCATTCACGGCGAGAACGGCACGATCGGTCCTGTTGGAGGAGTTAGGAGACGCGGACTACGAAGGGGGCGTGACGCGTACAATTGGAAAACCTTGGGTGCATATCGCGTCTGGATGCTGTATCCCTCGCTCTGCCTGGTATCGCCAGCAATGACGGTAAAGTCGGCACCAGCGATCGCGAGGATTGTACCGCCGTTGTCGGAATACGGGTTGAATGCTCTATCCATGATGGCGTGGGGCA
>JBBPQL010000200.1:0-41772 GCA_038092515.1 Boletus subparvulus | reverse complement strand
ACTGCCTCCAAGTCGGTAACACTCAACTGTTGACGCAGTTCAACGGCGTAACATACGAGCAATTAAACGGCCTTGCAATGGGCGTCGCAGATTCACCCGATCTCGCTAATCTATACGGGTGGTACTGCGAAAAACGTGATGCTGTGTTACAAAATGCCGATATCGCCTTTTATGGTAGATATATCGATGATTGCATTGGTATTGTTTATGCAGAGTCTCCGCAAGAGGCCCTAGCAACCATGCAGTCAGCCTTTCAAATCGATGACTGCGCCCTTACGTGGGAGGTTGGACGTTTCCTGCCGTTCTTAGACATGATGTTAATAATAGACGGTAATAACAAATTACAACACATGCCTTACCGCAAGGCCCAATCTCTCCACCAAAGAATCCCCTGGATCTCTGCTCACCCCATAGACGTTAAACGAGGAACGTTCTGGGGTGAAATGAGTCGCCTAGCCACGCTTAGTAGTACTCTCGAATACTATGAAGGAGCCATGGAGACGCTTGTTGCGCTCTATGTCGGGCGTGGCTACCCATTGCCGCTCGTACGACGATGGCTTAAGGATAAATACGCAGAACGCTGGAATAATCGGGTCTCCAACCCGACTGAGGAAGAAGGCGGCGTTCTAGTCCTAAAGACAGAATTCAATACGGCATGGGGATTCTTTAATGCACATGAACTTGGCAGCACAATGATAACATATATGCGTAATTGGCTCAATAGAGCCGAGCGTATGGATTTCAATCTTGAATTCCCGCCAGAACAAAGGGACTGGACTGATGACGTGTCCCCCGGTATTACCATTAAAACGGTTAACGCCGCGGGCACTGAAGTTTGGACACCAGACATTCGGAGCACCGATCTGTTATCAAGGGACTGGATCGTGTCGCGAAAGCGCACCTTCAATCTGTCCGACCTAACCGGTCTTTGGAAAAAGATTGTGCTGGAACAACAAGGCGTGCCGATCGCGCGCGAGGATGCCATCCGTCCTCTCCTTGGGTCACACCAAGACGCGTTATCGCTTGCACTGGCTGGAGAAGCTATATTTTCCCATCACCGATCTGGACGTTTGATCGGACAGGATGATGAGGAAATCAATGTCCACCAGAAATCGCCTTCTCCCGTATGGGAGGGAAACCCTGATGACATGGCCGCAACTTACTCTCGGGTAGGTCTGCGTTAGTCGACCCTCTTGGTCAGGTGACGACTATTTGCCGGTCAGAACTCTACGCTTGCAGCTATTAGAGCGCTGTCGTTACATGGGATCCGCCAAACTGATCGCCCCCCGGTTTTCCGGTGGTGGTGGTGAGCCACAGCTGACGAAAAGTCGCGTGGTACCGGGCTACCCCCTTCGGGTGTGGTATGTCAGACGGCTAAGTTGCGGTGGATTACCTTGGATCTTCATCTCTTACAGTGAGTAGATAGTAAACTGGAGTTACATCTAGGATCGCGCTAGCTTGATGCTAAGACTATCGCCGAGGGGTTTCTTGTTGCATGTGCATGCCGTTTACGGTATGTAGGCCTGTATGTTGGATTAAATCAGACATACTAACCACACGTTTCCGGGAGCCTGAACCCTAACCGGAACTAACCTAACGTGAGGCTTACTTTCACCCCTCTTATGGGGACATTTGCTGAGTAAATCTACAGCTAACCTTTAACCCTAACCCTAACCGTTAACCAAATTAACTTAACCGTTAATTTAACCCTAATGGGGATAACCCTAATGGGGAAAGCCGAAATTAAGGCACCGGATCTTTCCGACTCGGATCTTTCCGGTTGTCAGGTACGTCTTACGGCTACGGCGGAGATTAAATCTCCACGGAGATAAGGGATCTAAGGTTTAATTTACTCCTGAAACACATCTAACTCCGATAGAAGAACTTCTCTTCTATCTCCGATGACACATGACAGTGGCGCAAGCTTCTTTCCCGTGTTACGCCCCCCGGCTCATTTCATTCCCGAGGTGCGTATTGTTTCCGATCAAATGTTACCGTTTACGGCCTTGGTCCGTGCCATTCTTTAGAATCTATAAGAAGGTATGGATCTATAACGTCTTTCGAATACAAAGCAGGTCTGATGAGACTATTCGAAACAGGTGGGCGTAGGAAGAGATTTCTGCACCCTGTTACCTGCTTTGTCTCACCAGCTTGAGATAATACCCCGCTCGCCACCTCGCTTCGCTCGGCGGCTCGCTCCCCCTAACCAGGCTTGAACTCTTTTTTTGGTACCGCCTTAGGTTCTGTGTTGAAGGTCGGAAGCTTTTTGGGTAATCTTGACATGTAAGCCGCCGCTAGTATCATAGGGTTCGACTCGATTATGTATCTACACTTGAAGTTTGAGTACGGAGTACCAGTAAGTCGCGGTCTCAGAAAGTTTCGTTCAAGTTCGTTCGGCCCGGTTCGGGGAGGATCCAAGACGAGTCGTCGGCGACGGAGCCGGAAAGTCACACAGAAAGAACAGTTCCTCTCCAGAGGAATTGACTGTGACCGGGCTAAATCCCAGTCGTTTACCAAAAGATGGGAGTATGCATATTGGGGCCCCGACTCGCTCACTCCACTGTCACATGTCACATCATCGCGGCTTCATGCGAACCACAGTCTGTTGGGCCCACTTTGGACGTTGTGCCAGCGTGTGAGCACGCACGCACACCATATCTACTCGCCCGTCCGTGCAAACACACGCGCGCGCATGCCCCAGCTCGCCCGTCTCGACGCACTCGCGAGTACGCATGCACGTAGTCTGGACACGATTCTCCTCATCCCAACAGACAACTTCCATCAAGAATCTGGCACCGAGCTTAGCACTCACACATGTACACCTCACTCGCTCATTTATCCCCATCCGCGCGAGCGCGTACGCACACCCCCTCCTCCCGTTCCTTCATCGATGTCATCCCCCACGTGTGCGACGTGCACGCGCACACATGTCCTGGACCACCCTCGCGCGCGCGCACTGGCACACCTGTGCGAGACCCACACATGTGCCATCCCCCCGCCTTTACCCATCGTGCGAGGCGCACGCCGCCTCGCTCACTGGATCCAGAGATCGTGATCGACGAAGACCACAAAGGCAGGACGACCTTGCCAGACGGACCCAGGAGGTAAACAACGTCATCGCCGACTCCTCTCCCAACTCGGCAATCTGCGGAATCGACGCCCCACTGGGCACCACTCGTCAGCGCCTCTGGCGGGTCGATCACAGACGGCGATGTTAGGTTAGCTTGGCGGGACGGCGACGCGGGCGCGTCGTCTTCGTCCGAGTCTATCTCGGCTTCGACCATGACGTACTCGGATTGGGGACGGAGAGCATTCTCGGACTCGACTCATCTGATGACGCCTGTATTGAGCTCGACACCGACGACCCAGACCCCGCCATGGTATTCGACTGCCTCCCAAGCAATACCGTCGGAATCGGCGGCCAACCAGGAGGAGACGAACGGGACGTTATACGGGACAGTGAGGTGGGTAATACTTCTGCAGAACGAGCTGTCTCCGTTCAGCGGTGGGGCGGTGCCGCGGTGGCAACGCCGGCGCGTTCTTTTCCTTCGACACCAACGGCACCTCTGCATCCGAATATCGCAGTTCCTCCATCTCGCCCTCCTCCGCACACCGTCGTCTGACGTCCCGTGATCTCTTTTCTAGGCTTGTTGCGATTCTTGCTCTACAGCCACCCCGACGGGCGGAGGTGGTTTCCAAGTGGACGAGGGTCTCCGAGGAGGCGCAGGAACGTGAACAGGTGGCACGGCGTCTTCACTCTCGCTGTCTTCTTGCCTAGCCACAAGTTGCCTGGCCAACGCAGGCGGTAGGAAACGAACTTGTAATTCAGTTGGGTTGTTATCCGAATGCGGTTCCTGCTCGGATGTAATTGGGATGGTGTCGAGTCAATCTGACTTTTCGAGATGGAATCAGGTGTGATGCATAATCTCAACTCTAACTCGGGAGGTGATCTTTGTTGAAGCTCGACGTTTCCCAACGCTAGTTCTACTTCTCTGTCGCCAATTGGACCAGAACAGTAGGAGAGATAGAGTTGCTAACTATCTTCGACTCCTTACAGCCAACGTCTTGAATGCCTCGAGTTAGACATGAGGTACAATGAAGATCTACCCATGCAAATCCCCTCGGGATCCTCGCTTTCCTCCCTATAAATATTAAATATTTGCCAGTTCTCTCGTACCACTGTCGTACCCTGATATGCAGCAGTGGACAGCGAGCCAGGTCAGGCTGTGAGAACTTGAACAGAACAGTATGTGATGTTCCGAACTACCATATTATTTTTGTTCATTCAACTTCGCAGACGTTTGTATAGTATAAGAACTGATATGCGTGAACTAAACTGGTGAAAATGTTGTGTATTTAGTGGGTTGGCCGAACTTGGGGGCGAACTTGGGGTAGGTGATAGTACTATGAACTCAACATAATCTCAACTTACATAAATGAAGCTGCCCCAATTAGACCATACGTCACTCCTTTCCATACAACGTTCGAACCCGCTCCAAGCCCAGCTTCAGCGACTCTAATATCTCCAAATTTGCCTGCCGCTTTGCTTCGATCGATCCCCCAAGGGCATCCTCCCACCATCGTTCTCCCTCGGGAACCTCACGCCATTTACCCCGGTAGAAAGCACGGAAGTTGTCCATGCTTCCGTGAGGGGGAACCCGAACCGATTGTGACTTGATCCAATTTGGCGGGGGGTTGGTATGTGAGTACGAACGCGCGCTCGCGCTGTCAACGTTATCAGTGTCAATGTCACCGTATGGTTTCGTAAATCCTTCCGATGCGAGGACGACGGCAGGTGGGACGGTGATGTGATCCCGTTTGAAACAGATCTGGGACACGGCAACGCAATGCAGGATCGCCCCATCCGGTTCGACAATCGGCGCTCGGCGCGTATTCCCAGTTCCGTTGGCAACTGGGTTGATGATGGCGGCGACGGCGTGTTCGACGTCGGCGAACCCATTTTCGGCAGAAGTGAGGACGTCATCGGGGGTGGATGGGCTGCTGGATTGGGCCGAGCGATCGATGACGTGTCGGCGACTGCGATGTGTGACGTAGCGCGCCACAAGATATAGCTATAGAAAGGTAAATTGTGAATTGGAATCTAATAAAAGATCGACGAACTTACCCACTTATGGTCCCAGGACCCGATCGTCAGCCGAACTTCGTATCTCGCCAACGGCGGAATCTCGCGAAGGAAGTGATAGTGGGATGCTGCGAAAGCGAAGAGGAGCCGAGGTCGTCGGTGAGGCTTGTTCGGACCAGTAGGTGTGAGGTGGACTTACCGCCAAGGGCCATCTGTCCTCCGCTGCGACCCCAGGCAGGGAAACCTTCGACAAGCGCATGTACACGCGCTGAATCGAATGCCTACTTGGAGAACTGGTTAATTCGTGCTGGGCAGCAAGAGAATAGACGTGCCTTGGCGTAACTTGAGTTGCTGAGGTGCATCCCGAACATGTCGATATCGTCGATACCTGGGGAAAGCATCGAATCGCATGAGCCCGCATGGAAAGGATTTCATCGACTTGAAAGACGCACTTGCCCACCGCCTGTACACCACACTAAATTCGAATGGATTGGCGCCAACAGGCGAGAGGTTTTCACCCCATGCGATGAGCGCATGCGTTCGTTCGTTCCTGGAGGCGAATGCGAGCTTGAACTGGAGTAACCAGGTCCGTAGTTGAATGGCGAGTATGGGCCAGTACACCCGAACTATAGAGAAAAACATGTGTTGAGCCAATTATCCGCCAAGTGCTCTTGGACCAACCCCCGAAAGGGAGAACAAAGACACTCACTGTGCCATACGAAGGGCAAAGACCCAAAGTTGATGAAAAGCACGATGTAGGCGGCGTACTTGAGGATGGAAAGCAACCTGGCGCGCGGTGAGCGGTCTAAGAGGGCCTTGAGGCGTCCATATAATTCCGCGGGGTCTCCCCGACGCGCGGGTATGGCGGGTATCTTTGCAAGCAGGGCGGTGGTATCCTTCAGTATGTATGGGAGCATTGAGATCCTGGCTATCTTGAGCGAGTTCGTGTGAGCGCTGTTTTTGTACCGCCTCAAGAGTCAAGTTCTATTATTCGGTCTCGGAGCTTTTCGGCTATCAAAAACTGACAAGTTGCTTCGAAAGAATCTTGATATGTACGTAGTACTTACATGAAACCTTCTCCAGAGGTTCGACTCAATCGACAAGGCTTCAATGAATCGCGGTCTCGGAAAGTTTTATTGTTCGTTCGGGGAGGGCGATAACCAGTGTGTAATAACATGGGAGAGTGGCTGTAGTGCTGTTTAAATAGTCTGCGACTAGCCGTATCATCACAAGTGACAGCTGCCAGTGAGCTCGCTCACTGCTCGCCGCTTGTCACATGTCGTTGCTGTCACAATCGCTGAAGCCATCCTCTCCACTCTAAGTGAAGTTCTCATTTGGGTTCTGCGTCCACGTGTGAGTGACGTTGCAGCGCGAGCACCTTTATCAACTCGTTCACACACCCACACACCCACGCGTCCCGTTTGACCCACCGTGCGAGGCGTACGCCAGAGGTCGACAGACGACGACTGCAAAGTGACCTTCAAGTTACCCTACGCTCTTCGGAAGCAAAAACGCAGGTGCCGGAACGTGCACCACTGCCGACCACCCCGTGGATGCCATCTCCGACCCCTCTCCAAACTCAACATCCTGCGGAATCGACGGCAACTCCCGCTGCGCACTGCTCGTCGACGCTCTGGCTGATCGATCACAGACCGCGGTACGGGTGGTAACGGGATTGATCGCGATGGGGTGGTGCGGACGAGTCGTCTTTGTCCGGGTTTACCCCGGCTTCGACCATGATCATCATTGATGTACTCGGATTGGGGCGGGGAGTGCTCTCGGAGGCGCGCTCAGAAACCGTAGGCGTCTCTCCAGGACTCCACTCATCCAATGATGCCTGTATTGAGCCCGACACCAACACCGACCCGCCAGGGTGCTCGACCGCCTCCCCAGCAATGCCGTCGGAATCGGCGGTCGGCCAGGAGGAGGCGAACGGGACGCCATACGCGGCAGCGGGGAGGGTAATGCTTCTGCAGAACGAGCCGTCTCCGTCGGGCGGCGGGGCGGTGGCAATGTTGGCGCGTTCTCTTCTTTAGAAACCAACGGCACCTCTGCATCGGAATATCGCACTTCCTCCATCTCGCTCTCCTCCGCACACCGTCATCTGACATCTAGCGATCTCTTTCTCACCTTGCTCCGATTCCTGCTCTACAGACACCCTGGCGTGGTTTCCGAGTGGGCTAGGGTTTCTTAGGAGGCTCAGGAACGGGAACAGGTGGCACGGCGTCCTCGTTTTCGCTGTCCTCTTGCCTAGCCACAAGTCGCCTGACCGACGCAGGAGTAAACCCGCAGGGAGCATCCCGAGTTGCATGCCCCCATCGCCCACTTGGCTGCAACCGGTGCTTCATCCTCTTGGCATTTAACTGATGTGTTACGTTTTCCAACGTTTGCTCCTCCACGACATGTTCCCCCCGATCTTGGTCAGGAGCAGGGACGGCCTCGCAAGGGATACACAGGCACCTTTTTTGTGCTCCTCCCGAGAGTTGTGATGGTTGAGGGCGTGGCGGGCCTACGGTTGACCCGCTGAGGCGATGTCAGTACTGGTGGTGCGAAGATGGTGTCTCCGCCAGAGGATCCGTCGCCCGTACTCGTTCAACCCCACCCTTGCGAGCATGCTCGGCGTACGCACACCCCAGCTCACTTCATCTCAACCCACCCGTGCGAATGCGTGAGCACGTACGCGTGCCCCCTCTGAGCCCTCTCCCGACAATGGTTTCACGTTGTACTGCCTCTGCCATGATTCAATTACTGGCAACCTCCGAGGATACTTTTCGGGTATCAAAAACCAGCCCGAAAGAATCTCGACATGTACGTGAAACCTTCCGGGAGTCGTGGTCTCAGAAAGAGGGACGATCCAAGATGGTAACTCGTGCCTTCATCCACGGTCTCATTGAGTCCCAAGCCGGTTCTATGTTACCAATACTCGCTGCTTCGGACGCCTGAAAAGGCTGTCTCCAGGGAACATCTCAATCGAGCCCGACATAAGGCTGGGGCCGGGAGCTAAACTATTGGAACATGTCTCCCTCTCAGAACCCGCCGTTCAGATAAGTGGGCTGCTTGTTGTTCCCACTAGAACACTTGCTGAATGCTCATGCTCAATCTCCGCTCAGCCGTCACTGTTACTTCGCTCTTTTGGGGTGAAAAAGGTTTCGCATCTGTTCTTTATCAATCATTGAGACTTTACCGTTCTTGCGGCAATGCTTCAATACCGACCAGGGAGACGTGGACTTCGACGAGTCATTCGGCCCCGTCTCGCGAGTTCGGATTTATGGCTTTCCTGGGTTTAAGTAACTCAGGTGGGTACGGTGTTGGTCAAGTGGACGCCACTAGTTACACCTTAGTTGCCTCGCTTTCGGTGCTCTGGAAATGTAATGTCGTCATCCCTTTCGTCAGTACTTGCCACTTCCATCGTGAGCCGCTGCTTGTGTATAATCCCATACGACTCGCGGAAAAGATCTGACGTGCGGCAGTGAAGCCGCAGCGAACAGAGGTAACCGTGCACATCGAGTGCTCAGGAACGTTTGGTTTGGGCCCAAGTCGCTCACGCTTGTCTGTCATTAATCGACTGCCAATCAAGATTTGGAGCACGGTAACATCGTCTGACAGGTTGGAAGACCTCCATATCGAGGTACCTTTTCTTACTCTGAGAAGTTCTTCGCTCCATGTATGATGCCGAACAAGGTCTCATTTGGGTCATCTCGATCTGGCATAAAACCCGACACGAATACCTGCGGAAAGTTCAGCTCGGAGAGCCTGCAGGCTGTACAGAATACCCGTCGAAGGGCCTCTCAAGGTTCACCCCACAGACAAACCAAACAATGTTGTTCGTCATTCGACACGGATACAAATCAATCGACACATCACAAATATCAAAAACCAAACACCTGCGTCAACGATTCTGACTCACATCACCGTCGGCGCCTGCATTCCTTGCTCAAAGCGCAACCCCGCCAACATGACTGTATCACCCGCGACATCATGACCACCCACCGTGACGCACGACACCTTGCTCGCAAACGTCCCCTGGCCTACGTCCACCCACTGTCGCCCCGGTCCAGCGTTCCCATTCTTGACCGCCCGCTCCACGGTATACATACCCCACGGTTCGCCCTTTTCCCGGCCTGCAAACACATTGAATTGCGCCCGACCATCGAAATGATCGTCCGAGACAAACACCGCCCAATCCGGTGCATCCAGCGCCCCGACCACTGCAGAGGAAGAACACGTCTCAGGCTCGACAAACGACTGCACAACACGTCACTGGCACCCACCAAGGATCAAGTCCTCCTTTTGAATCGCGTGGCGCGGCGTATATACTTCCAGAATTAGGTCCACGTGCTGTTTAAACCACGTCATGGGTGCTTCCAAACGATCTATGTACCGGTGCACCGTCTTTTCCACGCACAAATGCGCCGACGATTTCCCTTGTACGAGTGGAAACGGATATTGACGTGCGATCCGTTCCCTAATTGTTTCACCTCGTTAGTACTAGCATGATTCCCAAGACACGAACACGCACGGATGCGACCGATCGCCTCGCGTCTTGAACGTCAAGAATACGGAAATGGCGTCGAGACCGCGCTGTGCCACGCTCCGCTTCCCCTCCTCCCGCCTTTGTACTTCAAACTTTCCATATCCATACATGGACGGCGAGCGACGGAGTCGCTCCTCGCAACTCTGGAGAGGGTCGATCGCATTGAACAATGTGATAAACTCGCCCATGGGCTTGGAAAGGTACCCAACTGCCCCGAGTTCGATGCGTGTCGGGGTCCACAGAGGAAGCGTCACTAGACATTCTGGTTCAGCGTCTTGTACACTTTCAGGGAGGCAAACTCACGCGAATTATGGAATGCATGATTTAATCCTGCAATGAGGCGATAGTTTTCCTCGTTTCTCGTGTCCACATCCAACTTGTTAGTCGGGGAGGGTGTGTGCGTGTTGTTGCCTTGGTGTTCGGGGATACCCGATACTTGCGTTGAGAGCTTCACGCCCTCTGCGTCGTTACTGATGTCGAAGTGAAACACAGAACGAGTCACATTGTCATTTCCGAGGGCCGGTCCGGGACTTGTCAGTGGTACATCTATCATATCATCCACGGTTTCTTCCTCAATGTTGGTCGTCATGCTCTCAGAGGCAGTCTCATACTGTTCGTCCGCAGGTGAGGACTCCGACGATGTGACGAGTGTTGGCCCGATGATAGAGGATGGCAAAGCGCGACATATTTTGGGGCTGCCATGGCCATGAACTGTCCAAACTTCTTCCAGCGAGGTAGCAATGCTCGCAAACGATGGCCGACGATCAGGTTCGCGAACCCAACACGAATGCACCAGATTCGCAACCGCGTTGGCAACCCCGGCATACCCAGCGAGCACCGGAATCTGTGGGCGCTCATCCTTGTCTACGGCGACAACACCATGAACGTCGACGTCGTGTCCGTCAAAAATGGGTGTACTCACCCAACACGAGTTCACGGATGGCTCTGTCGTCCAATGCCGCCCAGGGGAGGTCACCCATGCCGAGTATCTCGACGCAACACATTGCAAACGCGTACACATCCGCAGCGTTCGTCGGTTGGTCATTGCCCATCAACATCTCTGGTGCCCTCCATCGAATTAGATCTAAGAAGGTGACGTGAGTTTCCACACATGTAGACCCAGTCCCATCAACTGCTCACGCGGCTCCGGCTGCCCACATAATTGATGCGCTTCCGATTTGATCTCGCACTGGGAGAAATCAGAGAGAACACACCGCGCGTCCCCGTCGACCAGCACGTTCGCCGCCTGTCAAAGGAGGATCAGCCACCAGCACCAAATGTGGTGCATATATGTATAAATCTACGCACCCTGAGATCCCCATGCAATACTCCACATCCATGCAGGTACGCCATTCCCTTGGCAATCTCATGCATAAACCTCAACAGATCCACACGCATCGTTGCCTTGTCTCCCACCATCATCTCCCCCACAACCCTCACGCGCTTCAGCGACGCCGTGAGGTTGTCGCCACCACAAAACTTGCTCACGAGAAACCACGGCTTCTCCCCCAACGCACTACTCGCGCCATACAACGGCAATACGTTCGGATGATCGAGCGCATTCCACAGCTCAACATAGCGCACAAACGCCTCTCGCGACACACTGTGTGCCAAGACCTTGATAACGACGGTGAGTTTCCGCCAGTGACCGAGGTACACGTCCGAAAAGAACCCCATGCCAATCTTGCGTGTTCGAATAACCTCGTATCTGTCCGCCGCGCGTACAAGCGTGTATCAACCAGGGTGCAAGTAGAAATCACAATGACATACCTCGTAATTGTCCAGCTTGGCAGTTCCGGCACACCAACGCCTTCTCCGAGTCCCCCTTGCTCCCCATCACCGGAAGGCTTCTTCGCGACATCACTCGTCAGCCTCATCATCGCCTCGATCCCAGTCTGCATGAATTTCCTATCCAGCTCCGTATTCCCCGTATCCACACTATGCCCTCCGCGTTCCAATGCAAGGCGCTCGTTCTCGTTCTCGTCCACCACGTCCCCCACGCCCAACATTCGCCTGAGCGTCTCGGCAGCCTCGGGAATCTCTCCCCGCGAGACCTGCAAACAACGAACCATCTCTACGTCATTGTGCGCATCCAGCGCCCCCGCCAATGTTCCTCGAAGGGCAGCCTCGTCCGCAGCCGCATCCACAGAGTCTTGGACCCGATGCACTTCTTTCAGCGCACGAATCATTCTTGGTGATCCTAGAACCGTTACTATAGTCTCCGTCTTCGTGGTCGTCGTTCTTGCTGTCCTTGCTTTGGTCTCCTCCACAACGAACGTAGCTTTAGTAGGCGTCGGTGTTGGCGGTGCAGACACAGTGGAACTCGTCGCGTCAGACATGCACCCCGTCAACAGCATAGACGATGTCGGCGAGGTTCGTCCAGATCCAGATCCAGACCCGGTCGATATCAGCTTGCCCATAGTTGACAACGGACCTGCCATCGTAGGTGGCGGCAGCGCCGACGTTCTATATGCGGGCGGAGGCGTCAGATAACCGCCGCCACCATCGTCATTGTCTCCCTCGCCTACAACCCCATCCAAGCGCTCGTTTGCGCTCAATGGTTCTCCATCCGCTGTGAGACCCAGAGCATTCTCAGCTGGAAGCCCTGTCACTACCTCTCCTTGACACGTCTGCGCTTGCTGCCCGTGTAACATTCCATACTGCCTCTGCATAATCTGATGGTCCAACGACAGCAGCGCCTGCGCCTCTTGTACGAACCGCCTTGATTCATTCGCCGCTGACCACACTTCGTGATACGTGCGAATTTGAACAGACATCTATCGGTGACCAGTCAGTCAGTACGCACAACAATTAATTGGAATATGAGCTACCCACCCCAAACCTCGAAGCAGCGTCTGTGACCGCGTCGTTACACGCTTGGAGCTCCCTCGCAATCTCTTCTCTCCTCACGTACCGCTTCAAAAATGGCCTGTGGAGCTGTGTCTCGAGAAACGTCTGGATCTGAAAGACAACATCAGTCGAGAAAAAAATGGACAACTCAAATCCACCTCGACACACCTGTGCAAGTGCCCCGCACAACCGTTCGACAGGCTCGTTGAGGGCAGTCCCCATGCCGGTTTCGTTCAAGTCGTACCGAACAGAATAGAGGAGCGTCGCGCAGCGTTCCGCAAGACGCAAGCAGGAGAGGCGGTTCGTCTGTTTAGAAAAGCATTAGAAGGAGAATATATAGATGTCCAAACCAATGGGGCACTCACGTCTACCTTTTGACATGCGTCCCATACGCTCAACAATGCCTTGGCTGCTTCTTCGAGGCCGGGAAGAGGGGCCAATGTGAGAATGTCTGTGGATACAGAGAGTGTATCTCTGACCACTGGTGCAAGTTCGTGACCGACAAACTTCGCTAGCATAGGTTCAGCAATAGAAATACCCCCACAGATCAGTTCAACGACATACCCGATTCTCTGGCCCTGACGAGTGCTTCGCCGACAGGCGACAACATCGTGATGGTCGCAGCCGGCAAAATAGACGTGATTGCCAGCGAAACGCACTGTGATCCTCCTTCCTCAATAGCCGAGAAAACCCAGGCGCGAAAAAAGCCACACCTTTTCAGCTCTGCTATATCCCACTCGTTGCGCTTGCTCGTCCGACACATCTCCGTGGTTTGATCCGACACGCCCAAAAAAGGATGCATGTTTGACTGTGTCCTTCTCGTGCGTGTCCGTGACAGACTGCTTCGAATCCGTATCTGGGCGAACCACGGCGTCTCCTTCCTTGACATCGTCCACGCGTCCTCCTTGCAGACCGCCCGCGTGTTCCGACCCACACTTTTCGCCATTCCGCACGGACCACACCAAATGAGAACATCGGCACACCTGATCAACGTTATCACTGTGCCCACCAGTACCGTGGCTCGAATCCTTGCTCTGTCGTTTCAAAGTACTCCCCGAGTTCCTCCGTCCCCAAAACGTTCTTGAGCGGCGGCTCTCCCGTTCCGCTTCCTCAATGCCGATACCGAGAGAACATAAGGAAGGATAGGTGCTTGTGTGCGATTGCGACGAGGACACCAAGAGCGATTGTGATTGTGACTGCGAGGGACCAGATATACACGAGACGTACGATGTCGACGAGCGCGTTGACGCATTGCTGAATCGACGACTGCGCCCACCAACGTGTTCGTGTCCATGTCCGCAGTATCCGAGCTCCTGACCTTGTAGAAACATCTAAGCGGCAAAGTTGCATCAACTACAAGAGCTACGAGAATAAAGCGTCCACTCACTGTGCCATCTGACGTAACCCCACTCGCGTTCCCCTGGAAATGACACGAGTGGATGCGAGTCAAATTATCTGGTGTCTTCTGCATAACAAACCCCCCGCAGACAGACGGTGGTCCGGCGTCCACCTCACCGTACCCAGGACTATCATTCCGTATCCTTGACCTTGTAACCCCAGGTGCCATGGGCATGGGTACGGCCAGAGGGACAGGAATTCCCTCCATCTCGCAACCAGCCTTGACACCCGTCGGCGCATAAACAAAGCTAGGGGTTGACGAATCTGTAAACCCAGTATCTACACCACCGACACCATCAAACGACGCACGAATCTCCTCGTCCAAAAATGCGCCAGGACCACTCCCGCCACGCCCAAAGGGCTCGCGAAACGCCAACGGATTCCCATATCCGGGTTGGACAAATTCCATTCCCATCGCACCATTGAGTGCATCACGATCAGAGAAATTGCCAGAGTAGGAATCACATGCGCCCTGGGAATGCTGCACGACATTGTCCCAGTCATCAAGCCAGCCTTTTCGTCCGCCCCACCAGCGGATGGGGGCTTCATTCAGAGGGGTCGAATCGCCCTTGACCGCGGTCGATGTGTTCTGGATCAACGATTGACCAGTGGGCGCGAGACTTCCGTGTGTGTACGGGTGCGAAAGCGATTCGGCACCCAGCGAGACCCGTCTGTTACGAGGATCATCTGGAGGAGATGAAGCAATCTGTATGGCACACGCGTTTCCATAGGATTGTTGAATGAGTGATTGGGTACGAGGGGAACGAGAAGGTGAGGGTATGATTTGTATAGGGGAACTTTGGGTAAAGTGAAAGTGGGATTGAGCGGGGTGGGATGGTGAACGGAGAGGGCGGGGTTGGAATGGAGAACGAGTCTGTGTTACATGCAGAAGTCAGGAGCGTGCACAGGAACGAGTGGGAAACAACATACACTATGGATCGAGGCGGGCGAGCCTTGTCCCGAACCATTCGAAGGTGAGAGGGGACGTGCACCTTGGGGCATGGGGAACTGAGATGAACCTGCAAGAGGAGACGAAGAAAGAGGAGAAGAACTGGAAAAGGGTATTCCCTGTGCGAACGGACTGCCACTTGGGCTGGGATGGCGTGCATAGACACAATGTGGTTGGAGAGGAACAGATCCCATGACAGGGGATCGCTCAGGAGATGTACCCGAGCGGGGAGAGTGAGACAATGAAGAAGTGGGAGGCCGAACGACACCAGGTGATGACCGTGGAGAAGAGGTTAACCCCGAGTCGAGACGCTCTCTCAGTGGTGAGAGGGTATCCGACATCTCACCGACGGGCGAGTTGCGGGGAGTATGTCCCGCGGGGAGGGGAGAAGAGAACGAATTGGGAGATGGGTTGAGAGGAGACGGGAGACGGGAGGAGGAGCTCTGATACGAAGCTACGCTCGTCGGGCGGGGCGAGCGCATGGATGAAACAGACATGGTCGTGTAGTAAATCGGAGAGCGCACAGGAAGTAAATGTAAAGAATACCAACCATCTCTGATGGGATTTTATACGCCGAGGAATATATGCGAGTAGCCGAGTAATATGACGTCGGACTGCCTCGAATGCAAAGTACTACGAGTCCGAGCACTCACCAACTTTAAACGCCAGCACTAGCACCAATCACGCCGCGTTCGCTAATTGATTCACCCAGTTAGTGCAAGACTTGAACCCACAGAAATCTCACCCAGTACAACCGCAGCACGCACACTCCCCATCTCGAACGGGAGTGGTGGGTCGGTTTGGAATTCTCAGGGAACGTGATGTCACAGGCATGCTGCAACTATTCTTCAAGTGTTGTGTATAGCCACTCAGTACTCTGTGACTCCACCAACCCTAGACACTGGCGCACCTGGTCGACACTGTTTTTGCGAGGCGTCCATGACCACGTCAGTGCCAGGCACTGAGCGTCTCTCAAACTGAACTTACTTGTATATGTCCTCCGAGTCGCCGGATATAACCTCTCCTAACCCCTCACAGCCCTGCAGGACGGTCGTCGTGAAGCATTTTCACGTGTTTCCCAAACATCTGGCCTCGGGCGGGGTGACATTGAACGCCACTCTCGCGACTCGATGTACTAGTGGGTGTTCTGCATTCCATCGGCCAGGGAGACCTCGACGACGTTTTCGCCTGAAGCTCCGATCAGCCAGCGCCTCGTTAGACAACGCCAGATCAGTCCTTCGCAGTGCAAGCTTCGGCCAGGGCTCTGACGTCATCAGAACTGGATTGCACGGAGTTTCGTAATTTAGCCTGCTGCGTGCTTGTTCTCAGTTCAGCGCACCGCTGTCCACTGGGAGGAACACCCATTACATTGCCATTGTAATCGCACAAAGACTCAGTCGAGCAGTACATATACGGGTCGCGACCTACTATTCAATGTCTACGTTGAATATGACCTGTATCTCTGGATTCATCCATATACGGATCTTGGTTATTGTTCCACCTTGGGGGCAGGAACTGCTCGGACCCAATGCAAGTTGCAACTATCTTTGGGTGGGCATCAACAGCGAATTTCACGATGGAGTATATGCCCGTATCGTGCGAGTCCTCAATAAACGTTGTCTTCCTGCCTATCGAAGCCCCTTAGATACCCATCGTCGGGGCCGACGTGACAGCTGGTGTAGTGCCGCTTATGCCTCCGTCTTGGTCGTCAGATGGGAATTTTGCGGGAATGAATCTCCCAACAGTGTCACAGGGACTGGTGGGACGTGCGCGTGGGCCTTTTTGAGGCATAACTTGGATGGGGTGAGGTCGGATGCGAGCGATCGTTCGGGCGCTTGACGTGGTCTGGCTACCCAATTTGATCTTGTCGTCGGTCGGTAGGTCTCGTTGAGTTTCCCCGCGCTATAGAGGCGCGGCTCGTAACTTGTAAGAAGAAACGTCTACTGTGGGAACGCACGTGTTCTGTATCACGTGATTGCAATGTCCTTGACGTAGTGGGCATGTGCGGTCGTGTAGCTGCTGCGTGCGTGCTCCTGCCAGTCACTGGCAAAGTCTGTTTCACGAGTCAGTCACTGATCATTAATGACCTCTTTCTCTTCCGTTCATCAGACCCGCTGGAAGCGTCCCATCGCCATACACAAAAACTCACTTCCACCTTCCGTTTCATTTGTTGTTGCAGAACCCCAACAGACACGTCCCCTAGCCTCTGCAGCAGACAATCTACCCAACATACTACGTAGAGCCATGCCGCCTGATCCTTCTCAGTCCAGTACTACGACAATCATCGAGTACCACGACCAATCATTCACCGTCGACAACTCCACCGAGCCACCTCCTGTAAACGCTGTCCATGAGTCCAACCAATCAGTGTTAGGTGCAGTTTCGATCACGCCTCTCTTCAGGCATGCACTCAACTGATTTATTATGATAAGCACATCAAGATCTTGTACCAGCCACTCCGCCAGTCCCTACTCCAGACCAAGTTCCAGTACCTTCTCATGCTGATCAGCCCTCACCGGCCTCACCCCCCATTGACCTTTCAACCACTCCCGCCACTGTTTCGCAAAACCCTGCTCCAAACCCGCCCTTGTCTACGAAGTATTCATGGTTTAACCAGTTCTCCTGGTCAAGCAACAAGGAGACGTCCATCGCGGAAGTAAAGGTTAACATGGATTCTGCACCAGAAGCACCGGATGCTATTCAGATTTGTACAGAATCGCCAGAAAACAGACCCCACCCTGATTCCATTGAAACCATTAAACCGGCAGAAATTACTTATGCAGTGGTAGATTCCAGTCCTCGTGCCGGCCTTCAATCTCTACCTGGAAACACTACGTCACGATCCTCACATTCCGCATCGATCCCACGTTCAACGTTCAACAAGGTCGATGCCTCCTCTGTACTTGAGGAACAATCGGCTTATCGGCCCCCATCGAGTCCCTTCCCACACAATTCTCCAGTACCTCAAACTCAGGAAGGCACCAGTCCTCCCGTTGTTCCCAACTCGGTGACAAGCGTTTTTGTTCTCAACTTTCCCATGTTGGCAAGGTCCAGACCTACCCCCGAGGCCGTGGTCACTCCTCCACTGGAACTATCTGCTGAACCTTCTTGTGGGCCCTCCATTGCTACGCCGGGTACGGATGTTCTTGTCACATTATAACAGATTTTGAATTTCATCGCCGCACTCCGGTTAGATCCCGGAAACACTTATAATACAACTTCAGTGAATATAACCGAAGCGACTCGTGGGGCCTCCACTTCTGCCGTACATGTTTCAGAATGCGGTAATCAATCTCCCACCCAGCCAACCGCAGTAACTGATGTTCGCACGAATACGTGGTGGACATACCTGAGGTGGAACGGAAGTTCCTCAGACGTTCAGGCGGATCCAAGCGCGCAAAATAGGATACAGATGCAGTCTATTGGCGCTCACACCTCTTTGGCAGCTTTCGACCCCACCGAAAGCTCACAGCCAGAAGGCGAGATCAAGACTCAGGTGGATCCGAGTTCAAGTGTCGGCGCTACGGAGCGTTCGCTGTCTGACGACAAGAATCCGCCTTCCGTCCAGAACGCAGATGCCGCAAGAGCTCCACAGGATTCCACATGGTACACACCTTGGTCTTGGTACCAGTCATCATCATCCGCCGCTACCACCGCTGCCCCGGATATGAATTCGGGCTTTCAACAAGATCCGCCAGAACACTCCCAAACGGGGCCAAATGCTGAGGAGAAACGGCCCCCAGGAGACCATGGGGCTCACTTCTCTCCCGACCAGGTATCTTCCTCTCCGCAGGATCCGTCCGCTACCGGAGCTGTCGACTATAGCAATCCTATTCAGTCCGTGATCTCAGCGAATCCCACAGGATGGATGACATTCTTTACTGCAAAGGCAATTGCAATGAAATCCATAACCTACGATAAAGAAGACGGAAAAATGGAAGTCATGGAAATCGATGACGAGATGCCTCCTGAGCCAAATTCTGCGCCTTCATCAGCAACTACGGTGACACAATCATCGCCGACTCAAGTTACAAAACCACCCGTTCGGCAACAATCCCACGCGTCGGAAATCCTGCATCCCTCATCTCCACCTCCCAAAAAATCGGATGATGATAAGCGGTCTCCTATCCCTCGCGCGGCAACTAACCCGGAAACCGTTGTAAACATCTCGTTGAAGCGGCAGCCGTCGCCATCGCCATCCAAAACGTCAGGCGTAAAAACACCCTCCTCACCGCCTCCGCCAAATCTTGTCCTTCCTACCTGGAACGACACATTTAATACATTGCCGCGATCAACAGTGCCTCGCGAGCCTCCATCTGCCCTATCAAAGACCCTACAATATGTTAGCGGGGTTTTATTTTCTCGTGATGAGGCTCCTTCGAACAAGGGTAAAGGCAAGACAAAGGAACGTGTTTATTCACCGTACGACAAAGCTCTCCCACGAACGTGGGATGTACTTGGTGGAGGCGGGGCCGTGGACGTTAGGGGTTGCAAGAGAGTGGTCATCATTGGAGTCCATGGATGGTTTCCCGGTGGGTCACCACCCTGGATGTGTAATGAAGTCATACTCACGAGTGTCGCTTGAAGGTGCCGTCTTGCGCACATTGGCTGGTGAGGTTAGTGCCCCGCAATATGTCGCATGCAGATACTTGATCAAATATTTTGCTCAGCCTACAGGGACAAGTTCCAAGTTTGTAAATGGGATTGCGGAAGCGCTGGATTTGTTCCAGGAGGAGCATAAGGTAAGGCTCGAAAAAGTCACTAAGATACCCCTGGAAGGCGAAGGAACCATCAATCGCAGGGTTGAGAGGTATGTTGTCACTTGTCTTGATGTGCCTTTTGTCTCCATGACGAGTCGGCCGAAACAGATTGTACCAAAACTTGATTGGCAATAAGGAATGGATGGAGGATCTTCATGACGCCGATGCAATCTTTATCGCAACGCATTCTCAAGGATCAGTGGTGTCGACACATCTTCTAGACCGTCTTATCGCTGATCGTCATATCCGAACAGCGCTCAACGCCGATGCATCTATTCCCGCAAGTGGCATTGCCTCTGGTTCGGTTGCGCCGATGAGGCCTCCACAACGAATATGTTGTCTGGCGCTCTGTGGCATCCATCTTGGGCCATTGCGATACTTGAGTACGAGTTCATTGGTGCTACCGTACATTCAGGCACGTCGCATGATGCCCCTGTGATGAATTGTCTGACTCATGGTAACCCCAGTATTTCGAATCCACGGCTGCGAGAGAATTATTTGAATTCCAGGTGCGGTTCCTCCAGGTTCAGGAACCTGTGTGCCATTTCATCTAAACGTCATCTTGTGGTATTAGAACACGGAGAGTGCTATATCCCGGGACTACGTAAGGGCCCTCCGAAATGTCCTGAATAACGAGGTATGTGATTTAGCTGTGTTGAATGCGCCGCCCGTAAAATTAATCTATCACCTAGACCAAGATGGTCTACATCGCATCGCTCAACGATCAGGTCGTAGGGCTGTACTCCGGACTGTTCACATCCGTATCTCATCCCTTGATTTTACGTGCGCTGTACATTGACGGAGACGCATACCAGTGCGTAAAAGCTGTTCGATCCCGAAGATCATGATTAGCTAATCTGGTCACAGCCCCTCTGATTTTCTCTCTAACTTACTTGTCCTGCTCCTTCGCATTCGAAATGCAGGACTCTCCGATGGCGGGCTCCTTACCCACCTATCAGAAGTCACCGCGGGATCGTTGAATGGCATCGGGCATTCGACTCCATATGAGGAACGTGCCACGTACTCGTAAGTCGTTTGCAAGCCTTCCCGTGATCCGGCCCCTTCATATGTGGCTACACTGCATACAGCTTGGCAGTAAATTACCTTTTCCTCACCGACAGCGGTTCAGGAGCACAGGTTGAATGTGTCGAGGAACCATTTAATGCTTTGGCCGAGCGGAATGATTACGAAGTGCGTCTTCGATCCGTATAACTCGGTAGTGGCTCGCTCAACTCACCATCCGTATACCTGTATACACAGATCCCGTGGGCGCTCCGCGATCTCATCGCAGATGAAAAGGTCGCTGGTCTTTTTTCCGACGAAATCGTCGCGTTACGAGATGCCTTCCGAGATTGGCATCCGAAAACAACCATTCTACGAGATGTCAAGAGGAAGTTACAGCCAATCCAGCGTCTGTCCTCTGCCTTGATCGCTTCCCACACCAGCAAGCTATAAGACCCTATATGGACTATGCATTCACACATATCATATCGTCATCCTTGTTCGTTTATTGGGCCCCACTTTTGGGAAGTAGTTCACGCTCTCTAATCACAGGTGTGCATCCATCCATCACCTGAGCTGTAATTTGATTCCTATTTATTACGTTTGTGATAATCCGAGTACCCTTTGCAGTTCCTATCCCTGAAGATGGAAAGTTCTATTTCTGTCTATGGGAAGGCTAAATCACTTGACCACATGCAAGTATATAGAGTGACCTGGGAATTAGAAGCGTGGCCCAGACAAGTACTCTTCTTGATGGCCAGACCGATGTGTTTCGATCGCGCGTGGGCGTAATAAAATGTGCGATTCATGAAAGACGAAAATAGGGATGTAAATTGTCTGTACCAAACGATGACATAGCACTGTTCTTCGCGTTCAGCGGTACTCGGCGCCACAGTCACCAATCAGGCTGATCATGCGGCGGCCGTTGGACTGAGTCAATACCGCTTCAATCGCATTCTGGTCCTCCTCTGTCAGCGTGAATTCAAAGACATGTTGATTGTCATCTAGATGCTCGGAAACCCCCAATCGAGCGCCTGGAGGGAAGGTGGGGGAGGAAGAAATAACCGAAGAACGAAAATAAGACGCCGTTTCGAGGAAGATCATGATAGCGTTCGTACCTATGATCACAGCGCCCACGAATGAATGATCAAGAACCCATCGAGCGGCGATATTGGCGATGCTCACTCCACCGTGACGATCACCCACATCACGTAGTACTGCCAAGAGAGTCTGGAAGAGGGACCAGGTGCCCCATCCTTTCAGGATCACATCGAGATACTAAACAAGGGAACGAGGACAATGTGAGGATCGCGATTTTCAAATAATGAGAAGAAAAATTTTGACAGGTGAATGGTACCACGCTTGTCATTACTTGCCTTTCGTTGCGACGGCGTCAAGTTGCCGGCGTAAAGATCTGGTTCCGGTTGATCAAGCCACTTGTCTGCCAAGAATCCTCCGCACTGCAATGGGTGCAATAAGTAACAGGGGGATCCGACATCATATCGGATAAGACTTACGAGGGTTCCATACGTTAGAAGCTTCACGTTGTGTCGCTCACATACATCTGACATGCCGTGCAGGGGTCTCGTATCAATCAAGGAGAACTATGACAGGATGATGAGTATGCGCGTCAGGGGTTTCAGGGTGCTATCTGTACCTGCACCTGATTGGAGACGATGAATCCGGGACCAAGCTGTGTACAGATCTCATCTGTACGTATCGCGTCGAAGTTACATAACCCCACTGCGGAGATCAATCCTTCGTGCTGGAGATCTTGGAGGACTTGAAGAGCTATTAGATAGCCTTTATCGGAGTAATCTTGCCAATGAAACTAAACCCGTGGCGGGGGAGATGGATCACGGTATATAGGACGAGAAGCAAGCCGGGATGACGCGCACCTGGAGTAAATCGATAGACTGGCACCGCATGCGCTCCATGCGTTCCCGCACTGCGGATTCCACGACCGCGCGTGTTGGAATGGTGGGTCTGAAAACACACCACTTGGTAGCGCCAAGAACAGGCTTGCTTTGCGGCAGTGATCCTCTGAACTGGCCCTGGACAGTCGCTCAAACCGCATGAACCAAACCAAGCGAGGGATGACCCACGAAGAGAATTTCCGCACTTCCATAGTGATCGGCTGCAAATAAATTCAGCGGTAAGAAATTCACGACGAAATCGTTCGGATTTTACCCTTAAGGTATCGGTAACGGCAAACGATCAAAAGGGACTTGTTTGTAAGAAGAAAAACTGGATGGGAGAATCAGGATTCCGCACCATGTCTGAGAGTAGCAGCGATCAGACAATGTAGGAGGACCCTGGAAGGCGCTCGCACCAAATGCATTATAACCAAGCTCGGCATGCCGAGCCATCCCCTGGCGAATCCTAGCGGCAGGCGCGCTGCCCCATGCATTACTGGAGAGCTGCCAAAGACCAACCCATATTCTTGGAACAATAAATGGGCCGAGAACAAATGTTTCCCTCGAAGAGGCGGATGACCTTGACCGCGACATGATGGAGAGAACAAGGGGTCCTGGAACACAAGAGGATTCAGAATATACAGGTTTAAAGAGGCCTTTTTAATGGATCTTGATCAAACTCCGTCCCAAAAAGCTTTGTGTAAAGGGCGTCTATGGAGCATGGAACGGCAGCTGTTCCGACTCGGAGCAAGACTCAGTTTGAAACATAGAGAATGGACCTACGAGAAGGAATTTGTCCGCATTCGGGGGTTAATTCCTGGACCTGTAGGGTATAAATTCGGTGAACAAGAAGCTAACCGAATGACATGACACTGATTTGTAAATAGTAAATGGGCCTGTGTCGAAACTTCTAGCCGGTAAGTAGGCTGTCCAAGTGGATTGATCTACGCTTACTTGAAATAGTTTTTTTGGATTTGTGCTGCCAACGAAAAGAAGGCACTTAGATCTGGCTCCAACCAGGTGATATCCGAAACCCTAAGTATTAGCACTGCAACTTGGTGTTAAATAAATCAGGCCCCAGGCGTGGTCCTCCTTATAGCCCGCCCTCAAGGCTTCGCTCCCCAGGCTTTCCAAGATGCCTGCCCAGATTACTTCTCACCCACAAGATTCTGCCAACGGCAAGACCCTGGGGCATGTGTACGTTACTGCTCTCTCTCCTCTATTACACATTCAAGCTCAACGGAACTTTGCCATGGCGGTTCTCCAGTAATCTCATGGTATGTCTCCACCCCGCTCCCTCCGAGTTCAGATCGCCACACTGCTACATGCTACAGGTAGATACTCTGATAGCTAATGCTACTATTGAGGAGCAAGTATCTTGTTAATCCGAACAATAACACTTCCACTCACCTCGTCAACACCCAACAGTCTCCGTGCTATCACAAGGACTTTGCTCGCAACTGGCACTCCAAGTCTTGCTACTTCATTTACGGCAGCGGCTCGTTCTAGACTCCGCCAGACTAACGCAAAACGAATAGCGACTACCAACGGGTTATTCGCTACTGGGCTAGATGGCATCCATGCTGTTCCTACTCCTGAGCTAGAAAATATCCTTTCCCGGGCTCGCTCGCTGTATGGCGCTGGCATGGGACTCGCCGGTCTCGGTTTGCTCTCGTCGGTGGTGAAAGCGACAGTTGGGTTGCGATGGGAACAAGAAGGGTCTATCATGGTGGATATCTTGGCGGTCATCGATATGGACATTTGCCAAGCCATCCAGGTAGGTTTCAATATATGATATGGGATGTTAACTTGCTCATCAACGCCACCAGAGTTGCAAAGAAGAGCTCGATGCAGGACGTGTGAACGACATTGCCTCAGCACGGGAGACTATAGGTAAACTATGGGCCAGTTTGGAAGAAAGCTCAAGGGATGTCGAGTTTTGGGGCGGTGAATTCCCATTTGACAGAGCCGCCAATAGTATCGACTGCTGGAGAGTTTGACGCACGAGCGTATCAGTCTATCAAAATCAGAAAATATGACCACGCTGTGATTCGGGTTTCCATCGCATGTGGGACGTGCTAATGGCGCTCAATTGAGACACGATGCTACCCGATGCCGCATCCCTTGGGCCGCTTCAAGTGCATGATAACAAGTTGTTCGTGGGATGGTCGTGCTTCGTCGGGGACCATATAAGACGGCGAGCGTCACAACGTATCGTCGCATCATTCGAAAAGGGATGGCTGAATAATGAATTCGGGCTGAAATACGACAAATAATTGTGGGTTTAGGCTATTCGTCTGATAACCGGGCACGAGAAAAAGGCGCCAACCAACTGAGCCAGCGTAAATTATTAAAGGTGATACTGGACGTCAATTGAGTGACTGTCGGACGTTCCGGGAGAAACGCGATAGGCTCATCGTTTGGCGATGCGATTGTTTACCGGAACCAAACCGATTCCGGAGACTGACGACCGGGTTTCCCTACGATGCCGCGGAGCAAATAGGTCGATTGCAGCAGAAAGAAGATCCGGATGGTGCAGTTCCTATGGCATTAGTCACTGGACATACCTGGCAAGATCCGACGAGTTGCTCGACTCGGAGAAGAGCTCAAGATGGAGTCTATCCACGTGTATTATGGTGACTTGCTTGGCCTTATCGTTATGTGTGTAACTGGAGGCGGAGTCATTAGACCGCGTGGAGAGTCCCATGATTGCGTCCCTTGGTCTTGTGCACGTAAATTAACACCAACTTGGCGACGCAAGTCTTGGGGTTGGAGTCGCCTTGGACGAAACCGACAGAGTAGAGCTGCGGAGGCAGGTCAGCAGACCGAACCTCACTGAGGCCCCAAACGTTATAGAGCACAGCGATAACCCCGTGCCTCATGGCAGAATGGTGAGTCTTTTTCAAGTTCCCTGATTTTCTCGCGAAATTTGATGGGAGATGCCAAATTTCATGGTATTCAGGTTCAAGCGCTCTCCACTGGGGAATCTTCAATGTGGCGGTCAGTGACGACGCGGCCGCATCCACCCTGCGGTCCCTCGGGCCCGAGGCTACTAGTCCATTCCGTCCACCATGAGCCAGCTCGACGTGATGGGCCTCCATGAGGGATATGCAAATCGAGAACGGCTACCCTAGCGTCCCAGACTGTGGCTGTCACGCATTGGTAAGCCTCCCGGATTCCGGCCCGAATGGCTGACCGAGCAGACGGACTACTTTCGCAGTGGGTTGCACTACCGCATACTCGGGTCTCGTGTCTGCTAGTGCCATGAAAGCGCAACAACAGTATAGTGCACTTGGAAGAATCTGAACCACGGGCTTCCTCGTTGGTAAGCGCATTTAAGATGTTCCACCAACCGTATTAACTTGAAACCGTTGCTCCCAGGCCCAATGTATTATTCTTCCATTGACTGGTGCGCTGCTCTATTTCTGTTCGTGTTCACATCGATCTCCCATCCCTTGCCATTTACTGTGCGACCCTTTACCACCATTGCCAGTACCCGATGACGTCCACGAGAACCTCGGCTTTTGATACTACTGTCGAAGGCACAGAAACCAAGCAGTCCCCTAGCAAGGAGGCCATCGATTCATATCTCGTCACCCTGGATCCCGAAGACAATGGCCAGTGCATGTCTCAAACGTTGGGTCGCAGTCTTTGTCATCAGCTCGGCTTTTCTCTGTGTCACCTCTGCATCCTGTGTAGTTCGTATCTCGGGTTCTTGTCCAGCCTGTCACATCAATAACTCTATCAGGCTGCTTTTACAAAGGCAGGATCTGCTCAAACATTTCATGTATCGCACGAAGTAACAATCCTTGCTATCAGTGTGTACGTCACTGGGCTTGGTGCTGGTCCTCTCCTTGTTGGTCCCCTGTCTGAGATATATGGTTCGCGCCATCAGTTTCATGAGGCTCGCTACAGATATGGTTGTGTCAAGGCCGAAATATCATATATCGGATATTATATATTCTTTGCTTCGTCTTCACTTTCCCAGTAGCATTTGCTCCAAACATTGGTGGGTAAGGTCCAGATTTTGACGTCGTAATCCTACTGATGAAAATATAGGTGTATTTCTCTTCTTCAGGCTGATCAATGGTTTCTGTGGTGCTGCATTATTATGCGCCTCTGGACAAGGTCTAGGGTAGCCTAGCCCAGTCTATCACGATCAGCTGCTACCGGCTATTCCGTGTGTTCTGAACGTGTAATTTCACTGTATCGGATATTGAACTAACTAGTCACAGAACTTCTGCTGTTTGATCGAATGGCCCTCCCGCTGAATACATGGTATGCAACTGAACCTAATTGATGTATCACATCCGCTGAATCTTGTTGTCAAGGAATGCACTGTCCTGGGTATTCTCTATCTGGCATTTCAGGCATATCCAGTGATATTTGAAGGCGTTCATCACTTCAATGACCAAATGACCGGTCTCGCTTTCCTTGGAATAAGAGTAGGCATGCTTGTTGCTATCTCTACACAGCCGCTCTGGAATGAGTAGGCCTTTGTCTCTCAAATGCTGCGGAAATTGCTTACGAAGCCTCAGACTCTTCGCGCGAGAAGTTATCAAATATGATGGTAACCCACCACCAGAAGTCCGTCGACTCATCGTGGAGCCATCCTTGTCCCAATCGGTGCGTCATCACCCATCGTGTAGACTTCTGTGCACACTCGTGCTCGTTTTTAGGTCTCTTCTGGCTCGCTTTTACCAGGTACCCGGGATTGCACCCATCATCGCCTCCTTCCCATTTGGCTCAGGCATCTCTCACGTTGGTCACATACTGTCCGATCGCAGCGTCGGCTATGGCGAGCAACAGCGCTCTACGATCCGCCTTTGCAGCTGCCTGTTCGCTGGTGCGATGTGTGATCGGTTTGGGACAGTGGGAGCGACGGCGTTGTTGGCCGGTCTCAACCACCATGGCACCGTTACCGTGAGTGAGTGAGTCCATTGGGTGGACGATGTTGGCCTGACTAGACCTTGTTCCCTTTCCAGTTTCGTCTTTTATCGTCTCGGCGGACGGTTGCGCAAGAAATCCGAGTTTGCCGCGCAATGAATGTTGCCACATTTGCATACAGCTTCCAGAGGATACCGTGGTTTAGTAACATCTTCACCGTTCTCTTTGTCCCTGCGCTGTATCTATAAATCACATGTAATCGACTTTCGCTCACCCCCACGAGTATCAGGGTGGATTGACGAAGAGGGGTATGTACTGTATGGCTCAACGTTGGAAGAATGCGAAAAAAAACGTTCGCTTGAAATAGGCATAATGTACATCTAGCCTATTTGCCTAGGATATGAATAACGTAGAAGAAAAGGTCAGACGATCGAAAACGAAACCTGAAAGATTGGTATATACTGAGCGAAAGGCGTCCTTCCAAAGGAGAAATGAGGGACGAAGGAGAGAGAGATGCGAGCATAGAACGCAACGCCGAACGATAAACCAACCGACAGCGAGCGCACAGAGGGCGAAGCACCCAAGAAAGGAAGAAACCAAGAAGGAAACCGAAACCGAAGCGAAGCGAAAACGGAAGGAAAAAAATGGAAGCAAACAACATAGATATCATAGCTCTTCATCACTCATAGCATAGACGCTTAGACTGGTCATATCACCGAGATGCAACTCATGTTCGGGTCGGAGTTGGAGGCTCGACGGGGATCCTGGGATCTCCGTCATGGAGAAGCTGGCGATCGTTGGCGAGATGTTCCTGTTTCCAGACGAGGATGAATGGTGGGCGTGGGAGTGGGCGATGTGTCCGGGCCCGGACACGGGCCCACCGCTGTCAATGACGCTCACGTTGCACAGACTGGAGCGCTGTGGAATACCGCGCGTGGGGGAGGGTGGAGACGGAGGCGCGGAGGGACGATCGTGCATCGTTTCTTCATGCATAAGCAACGACATGTTCTGCGGCAAGCTTGGGAATACGGACGACGACGTGCTCGCGCGCCGTCGACGGGGACGCGGTGCCAGGACTGCTACTGGCGCCGGCGAATCGACACGGGCAGGCGACGCCGCACGCGACAATCGGGGACTCCGGTCCACGGTGGACACTGAAAGCCCATTCGTATGTGCATGTGAGAGCGAGCGGTACATCGTCGGTCGATGTGGGGGTACCAATGGGGAAGGTAAGAGCACAGGCCGATTATGGGGGGATCTGGAAAATGCCCCTGGGGGTGATGCACGGGGTGGTAATACGCCAGAGGCAAACCGGTGGATTTGGGTCCGCATCTCGTCCAGTTCGTCCTCGAGTTCTCGAATCCGATCCCGAAGCTGGAGATTCTCCTCCCGAAGTGTCTTGGTCGTCCTCTGTGAATCAGAGAGTGCAGACAATAGAGCCTCGGTTTCGAGGTCGTGCTTCTCCTTCATCACTTGGATTGCGGCTTGTTGGGAAGAAGACGCGGCAGATATCGACGTCGGCGCAGTCGACCCCGAAAAGGTGGTACGAGGGGCAGAAAACGTCGGGCTACCCCATGTGATGCCGCCTTCCGAGGGTGTCATTCCACGAGACACGCTACCGCTGCGTCCCCAAGAGGACGTTGACGCAGCCTCGGAAAATGCCATCCTGGAAGGCACGAAACGGTCCTCTCGTTCACTGTGAGCCCGCAGGGTGGCATATTTGCTGGGCCCCGACGGATGTGTGTTAAATCCGTCTCTGTCACCGTCTAAGAGACCAGCCGCAGCGAACGCTTTCACTGTCCTGGGTCCAAGCCACTCCATAACAGGAGGTCGGTTGGACAACGAGGACGAAGGCCGTATCGGAGATGTCGAGCCCGATGTGGGGGACAGCCGTGCTTCCTCGACGCTCATGCTTCGTCTCCGACTAAGGAAGAGGTGTGGCCGTCGCCGTTTATTGACATCCAAAGCACCATTGATTTCGAGGCTGGGGCGCGAGCTGGGCTGGCGTGGGGGATCTGAGGCGGAACGAGGCAAGAATTGGGATGACGAAGCCTTCTCACTCGTGGATGGTAAAAGCGCGGGGGACGGGTCCGTCAAGCGAGAATTTCCTGGGGCGTAGGATGATACATGTCGATTCGGTGTAGCGAAACGGGAACCTGCAAGTCTGCGGGGTGGCACATCCGTCGATCCACGGGAGCTTGCGGGCGACGGTACCTGGGAGGATTGTGTTTGAGACGACAGCGGCGACGGCGGTTGATGTCGCTTTTTAGGTGGACCACGCAACCCCGAGGGTGTGGATGACCCATCTGATGAGTCACTCGCGCTGGGCGGTGCGGTTGTCACCGAACGCATGAGACGCGGGAGTGAGGAAGGAGGGCCCCGTGCAAGGTTTGCACAGGACAAGGAGGCGGAGCGCCTTGTGGGTGACGATTGCATAATAGTGCAAGATGCTGACGTAGGGACAACAATACCTAGACGGGGGGAGGTTCGCGAGGAAACGCCATCCCCGTTCGGTGGGCGGAGTGAGGACGTAGAAACAGGGTAGCTGGGGCTTCGCGAATGCGCTCGGGATGGGAGACGACTGGAGACAGGATTTGGGCTTTGGGATTTGTCATTGATCCTGTTTGGACTGAGAAGCTCAGCGAGGTCCGGATCAAGTGCACCAAAGTCCAGCGCAGCATCAAGATCTTCGTCGCCACGTGTTGCATTTACAGGAGTACGGGAAAATGGGTCGGGATCATCTGCACCTTCTTCTACCACGACACCATTCACGCCTTTCAACCATTCGCCGCCGGTGGTAGCGTCCTCGACCTGTAATGCGTGCATTACCTCGGCGGCCAGCCTGGAGGTGGACAAATCGAAAATAGATGCTGCCCTTGAATCAGGAGATGGAAGTCGACTCTTGCCAATTTGTTCAAGATTGAATGGCGATGTAGGCGTGTCATCGTCGCCATCTCCATGCATCGTGTCCCCAAGATACGGTATGTGCTTAGAGATGCCGGAGTTTTCAGCCTCGATGATGGTAGAAAGATCAGCTCCCAACGGTGGACCAGGCGAGGGCAAAGGTAGGACTATATTCCAATCAGAAAACGAGCGTCTGAAAAATTCGAGAAGAAATACCGTAGTGTTCCTCGCTCGTTCTTGACGAAGGACTCGAGTCAGAGGCGGACCTGTCGATGTCGCGACTTCGCTTGCGAGCCATCATTTCCTCCTCAAAACTCTGGCTAGGTCTCGCGATGGCGATGACCGGGGCTAGGTCCGCCTCTTGTGGACGCGCGTGCATGGCCGAAGTCTTTCTATCTTGCGCAATCCGTCTCAGAGATCCAAAATTGACAAAGGATGGCTTCGGTGCATGGAGGGGAGTGAGTGGTGGATTGGATGTCTTGGCTGGTGCAAATGGAAGCAAGTTACGAATTGAACGAAAAGACGGAATGGAAGAGATGGATGTCTGTGGCGAGGTAGAGGGACTGGGCCGGGTGGTACTCTCTGACGTGCGACGAAGCTGGGATACAAGAGACGTTTGAGAAAGCGGAAAGGTAGACGAGATGGAGTTGCGAGACTGGCGGGGCGAGACGACCGGTATGGAGGACTGGGACGCTGAACGTTGGATGGAGTGTTCGGCCATGTTGAAAAGGCCGGTGAAACTCCAGAATCAGAGGAGCAAGAAAGGGAGGCGGCGTCGAAGGGCGGGCATGCAGCGGAGAAGGCCAGCTTCACGGTGTACTCGTAGACTGGGTCGTCTCGCTTTCCTCCTGAGAAACTCGCCGACTCGGAGAAAGTTCTCTCTGGCCCAGACAAACTTTCATTGTCACCTGCCTTTTTCGTAGCCGATCAATAAGTGGACACGTGCCACGTACGATAAAACATTCCTGCGTGAGCGTGAACACTGGTGGGCAACGAAGAAGTTGGAGCAATACATCACTTCAGCCTGGTGACAATTCATTAACACATTATTTATCGATTGGTGTTGGCGCCCTTCACTTCTCCATCAACTACTCTTCGGACTCTGTCGGTGCCGCATCATGATCAAACTGGTCAAGATATACCTAACAATCGAGTCATAAAAAAATGCTCGATGAATCACACATACCCTATACTGGGACCACCGCTGACTACCCATGGGTATGTTCATTTTTTGTCTGGAAGGGCACGATTCTCGGTGCCGGTTGGGGTTTTCTGATGCAATATTCAAATCCCTATTTATGAATCAGCGATGGAAAAATTGCAAGACTAATGCAAGTGCGAATTGGGTACAAGGTGCTGCTGCTACAGGAGTCCCCTTGTCTGACGCATCTGACCGAGTCGTTTCAATGCACTCCATCGATCCTTGTCCATTTTCACAATCATGGTCGTATTTGCTTGGCGCAAGAAAATGGCGCGTTACCCGAGTAGACTCACTCTCCCTCATTACGACTACTTGGCGACGATCCTCCTTTGCTTCCAGACCTGGACGTTGAACGTCGGTACGAAATCCAGGAACTCCAGGGTCGACACAACCAATAGCTTTCCTCAGTGCACGGGCTTGTGAATGAATTCAGCACATTCAGGTCAGTACATATTCAGTGATAGGCCGATGGGTGACCTTCCGCGATATCCCATTCATACCCAGGCCTCAGCGATGGAAGTGGTTCCCATTCCCCCGATGCTGAGCGAATCAAGGAGTAGGGTCGATATGATGCCAAGCTCTTCATTCTGCCTTTCTTTCGTCGACCCGACAATTTCCGACTTGTGGGTTCGAGAATAAGTCCTGCTTGTTCCAAGTCGTGTGCTCGATAATATTTCAGTGTTTTCCAGGTAATTATCCGCCTGGACGCAGATGATCAAATGTAGTTCAGAAAACCGCTCCTCTTTGAATGACTGGGCTAACACGATACACTGTATATACCACAGTAGATGTATGGGAGGCTTCTTAAAAAATCGCGACGTGACACCATACATCAAGCCAAATCATAATTGTTCGACCGAGCATGGGATTTCTCGCCGATATTCCGGCCTACCAGCGAAGAGCAAACAAAAAAAAGATGCGCTATCAACGAGAAACAACCTTGGCAATGCGGCTAGTCCGAGTCTAGCTGCAAAATTCTCAGATCCGCCCTTTCCCAGGATAGCCATATGCTGCCAAAGTTCAAATCTGTCCTTGCAACAGACGGAAATAGTTGGTGAATCAAATCCACTCACGTATCCCACTCTCACGTGAACCACAGGCGACACGGTCGCAGGAAGACGGCGTGTAGCGATCAGCCACCAGAGGTATCGCGTTCGAAGCGTCTGGCTCTACAGAGGTTCCGCAAAACACTATGCATACCGACATGTCGTCGAGGCTGGAAAAGACGGGGAAGAGCCTCTGGTTTTATCGACGCATGACAACCTGTCAGCTTGCTCGCACCGGATGACGTGTGTCAGGCGGCGTGAACAAACTGGTGTCACCCTCTGATTGCCAGTGATCTGCTCGAATGTCATTTTTGACGCCATCGTGGGCCGAAAGTACTGAAGAAAGAAATCCCTGATCAATCAAGGTTATCATTGTACTGCACGCAATCAGTGACAATTCAGGTGAGAGGCAACTCCCTGTGGCGCGAGGATATCAGACTTGATTGAGACTCATCTAGCGCGTGCTATTGCCTGTAGGTGGTATGAAATCCCGGATGAGGTGACTGGATTGACCTATGTTCACGGACGTTCTCAAAAAGTAAGGTAATTTAAAGTACAAGGATAGCACTCACCCCTGACAAGTAGATCATAAGCTAGCACGGCCAATCTTTTCATATAAACGAGTCTCACAATAAAATTCGCATTTCTTTGAAAAATGTTCATCGCATAGTGTTCTTCGTACCTAGGCTTCAGGACGTATGAGTTGTTTCTAGGCTCGGCCAATATCATGATTACGTTATCGTCTTCCCGTATTTTATGAGCGTGTGTAAATACATACTCGACTTCCAGTCTCAACGTTCAACAGTCAACGTTGAGTCAACGGAGATTTATTCGAACTTGCTTGCAAGGCTTTGTTGGCAGAAAAGTTCTACTAATACATTGCAAAAACTACTCTAGTATGGCCTCTTTCTTTCGAATTTACAAGTTTGTCAAAGGTTCCCGTTGCCCGTTCTCTGTTTGCTTATGATCATGCTGTTGTAGTGCTGCCTTGATTCAACGCCCTATGATCGCGCAGTCCGCGACCGCGGCTATTCTATTTGGTGCAGGTGATATCATTGCGCAGCAAGCCATTGAGCATCAGGGGAGAAACCATGACGTGCGTTGCTATCACCGCGACTCGGATGAGCTTGACACGAACAACCAACTTAGCTCATGCGAACTGCACGACTGACTTTTTATGGAGGTGGGTACGTTGATTTGATGGAGATTACCGATACTGAAATGCTCAAAGGTGCTCTCTTTGGTCCTGCGCTCACAAAATGGTATCAACTTCTCAACCGTATCAAGTTCGCAACCCCGACGAGAGGTGTGATATATCGTGTGCGTCTTGCTTGGACATCGTATTATTTCATGGAGCTAATGGATACGGTACCAGGTGTGGCTTGATCAAGCTCTGCTGACTCCGGGTACGATCCATTACAATCACATTGTTGCACGTATTCACCTTCCGCAGTTGCCGTGGGATTTTTCTTTGGTACAATGAGTATCCTGGAGGGTAAGGGTATATCCGGTGGGGTGGAACGCATTAGTGAGGTAAGCTATAATCTGGTATACCTCCGCCCGTCTTGTATCACTCATCTTGTCTCCAGAACTACCAGCCAACACTTATCCGTAACTGGTGAGGGAGGCGGTCACTATTTCACCGCCCTGTTTTATTCCAAGTTTTTAGGGGTGTCTTCATTCCGACGCAGATCATCAACTTTGCGATCGTGCCTCATCATCTCCGTTTTGGGGTTGTTAGTGTTGTGAGCTTGTTTTGGAGTAGGTGGCCCGGCAGTTTCAGAACCCTTTCTCATCGTGCTCGATAGATACCTATCTCAGCGCTGTGAATGCTCGAACACACCAGGGGGACAAGGACGAGCATACGGATTGATTCCTTCCATTGTAGACTGCAAACACCACAATATTGTATATCTCCTAGAGGTTGAAGATACCCGCATTTCATGTAACTATATCCTTTGTCACACTAGACAGTTATCTGGGCAGAAACATGCAGGTCATAATTTTATCTGACATACCCCAGATTGGCATGGGACGATTGGCTTGCACCGACTTGTCCAATCCTTCAAGTAAGCGATCGATCATCGCTCCACGCCACCTGGGAACGCCACAAACTTGCGAACTACATATGTTGCTGATTTGGCTGCCAGTCTCTCCACGTTCAAAACGTTCGCGTGCCGCTCGGGTCACCAGGATAAGTATTTATTTTTCAACGACGTGGAGTTCCTCGCCACGGCCACTCTGCAGCTACACGGTCGACCATATGGCAATCTGTGCGTTGATTGGGTCTCTTGAAGTTACTGAATCGTTGAGCGCTAGTTCAGATAATGGCGAAGACGTATCCCTTTTACAGAGTCATGCGAAGTACTTTGTCGATCGGCGGTAGGCCGAGCCGGATCGCTCGTTGGACAAAGGCGAAGCGCGAAACGAGACAGAATGACTTCCCTTCCGGGATGGGAGGCGCAAGAGCAAGTTGGGAGAAGTCCCGACCCAATGAGTCAGCGAACAAGTGTCCATCAAATCAGTTCCGTATGCCGGCCGCGCAAGAGATAACCTTGCACTAGGCTCCAGTTCCCAAGACGTGCGTGCATGTTATAGCCTTGGGACGTTCAGTGATGCCTCGTATGTCCCTGCCTGCCTTTAGAGATTGGATTTGACTCTAATTCTGTCTCTACATACCACAGGCATAAAATTAAATGGATGTTTCCCCTGAGCCAAGCCAGCCGACGGTTACGTTGGAAGAATCAACTAGAATCAGTAGTTGGGATTTCAGTAACCCGCAACATCACTCGATAGTGTGCATTCGTTTTTTGGTTGGGGAAATCTGAGTATATCCTGACACCCGTTTCCGTAGAGCTGGAAGGAAAACAGGTGAGCGCTTGCGACTTTCCGTATCTTTCGGAGCAGTAGTCTACTAGTAGTGGGTGGGTTGCGACGAGAAGTGATCGCGCAACATTGATCCTGAGGGTTTCCAGGACGACCAATACACAGGATTCTGTTGGTTACGAACTTAATACGTACCTGAAGCACATCATTCGACGCCCTGTGTGCTAAGCTTCCTCCGATGAATGGCGACCCGCCATGGTTGGAATATTGACAAGTGGCCGGAACGTGGGACAAGGTAGGATTATGCTGCCTAAAGCAACAGCGTCTTCGGTACTTGCTGAATTGCATTTTTCGCAGCAAAACCTTTGCTTAAGCATCAACACACATCATGCCCCCCGAGCCCACCGAAAACCGAGACGATCACGGGGAACAAAATGGAGAGATAATGCGAACTGTAGCACAGTTGACAGTCAATCGAAACACGTACATTACTCTCGTCCTCCCTGTCGGTGTGACACTGTCGATTTGGGACTCAAAGGCACTGCCATAGCCATGGAAAAGAGGCAGGGAGTCGAAGTTCAATGTAGCTGAATGGCAATAGCATGTCTCCATCTGTGGTGCTCTTAATTCTGTCATAAACCATCGTGGGGTCACGGAACTGTGGCGATTTATTAGTACTCAATCAGCACACGCCGCACCCCACGAAGATACGCGTCACCTACTCGGGCCCTGCGTATTGATGGTGCAATACTCAATTGACATTTTTAAGAACGCACGAAGTTGGCATGAAGTGATATTTCGCGCAGCTTTTAGTAACGGCTACGAATATCCTCCTCGAAGAGCCTAACGGGGGGTATGCGGGGACAGCCTAATGGCTGCCAGACTGCCAGAAGTCCAACGCGCCGCAATGACAGGCAGGGGAAAATGATTGACCCAGTGTGTACATCATGGGCGCCGATCGAGTAGTCCTTGCTTTCCGCGGATCTGCTGGGGGTGGAGACGGGAAAATGCAGGCACGACGTACATTATACATGTCACGCAGACGATATGAACTGAAGCGAGGGTCCATTGTTCCTAAGCCACAAGCGCCACTAGGCCTGGGCACGCCGAACACCAGGATCCGTGGGCAGTGTTTCAAGTTGCTGCGGCCAGCGGCGTCCAGATATTAGGGAAGCGATTTATAAAAATAATGCAGCCCCGCATTGATTATCTGGAAGCCGAGCATGATGTAGGATAAAAACTGCTTGGGATGCACTGGGGCGTGCCATGGTCGTTGGAAGAAGCTCACAAAGACGGACAGCCGGACTTGTGGCGATGAAGGAAGTTGATGCTGTCGGCTAGTAATGTTGGATTCTCTTTCCAGCTCATACATAAGCCAGCTCATCGTTGCCCTCAACGACGCGCCCGCATCAACTCAATTATTCGGGCGCCAAAGTACGCACGGCAACTCCGAAAGCGTCCGGATGGCCTGGATGACACACACACCACAGCACTCAATATCCCCAGCGAGTTATTCGTCGCCAGCAACCATGAACCACCCACCACCATTCATTTCCAAGAGCTACGACTCCAGGGACGCCTTGGACGACATTCCAGGCATTCACTGGGCACTCCACGAGTTCCTTCACTCTCGCATGCTCGAGTCTGAGGAGTACTGCCACCGTGTTGATCCAAACAAGTGCGCCGCTACAACAGGTCTTTGACCCCTACAGTTAAAAAACTTTTCAGGGAGAGATTGTATTTTGCGTCTGGGTATGGACTCATTCAATGTGTCAAGGGGCTTATGTCGTTCGAAGACAAGGTGCGTGGCATGACCTCTTAGCGTATTATGGCCGGTAAGATGTACATTGCGGATAGGACCTTCTTTCAGCCATAAATCATACAAGACATGGCAACTCCATCGCCTCCGCTCATCGTAAACCCGCGCCATCGTTGGCAGGCCGCCTTGCCGGCTATATCGTTCCCGGGATGAGCAATTCGGGTACAGAATGGATTGCACAAATGACACCGGTCGAGAGACATGCAGAGCTTGTGTACGCTGAGAGCTTGTATGAAAAGGTGTCCGTGTTGCCCCCTCCTACCTACACAGACATTAACGCGGCCATCGGTAGAGTTTGCTTGGTATCGTGTACTCAGGGGATTGGCTTGCATTCATCAAGGAAGTGTGAGTATTTCTTTGTTTTAAAAATGGCTAGGTGCTAAGATTATCTGGTATCTCGACTTTCAGATTGAACATGCGTACCACAATATCGATATATCGACAACTTGGGCGATACCTCGAAGCAGCTGACGCTGCGTATGCTGTTGCCCATGCGAATGGTAACGGATCGGATGGATCGCTCGAGGATCCGTCGATCGACGTACATTTTCGTTCAGGCGTGTATCTGGGCGTCGGTCTGTCTCACCTCATCCTGTCCTTGATGCCTGGGCGGCTCTTGACGATTGTCGAGTTATTCGGCTATCGAGGCGACCGCAAGGAGGGCTTGAGAATGCTGAATCGCGCAGGTGGCTGGGACGCCTCTGGTGAGAGAAGTGTCATCTCTCAAGGCAGGTCATAAGTTGCATCGCTTTGGCGCTATCATGGGGCAGTGCTGAAAAATCACGCAGAATCTGAGGGCGTCCGTCGTGCGATTTGTGACATGTGCTTACTCATATTCCATCTTGTACTATCAGCGTATACCTTTGAAGGTGTCGATGTGCCCATGGCTCGGAGAATGGTGGAATGGAATTTGCAAAGATACCCCAACGGTCCCTCCAGTACTTCTGTACACCCTTGCAGAATCGCTGACATGGTTCCAGGCGTGTTTTTCCTCTTTGGCGCTGGTCGCCTTGCGCTTGCGCGTTCGCAGCCTCAGCGGTCGCTCGAATACTATGCTCGAGCAGCGCAAGCGCAAAGTCAATACCGTAATATGCACCACATCAGCTGGTGGGAGAGTGCTATTGCCAATTTAGCACTGTGGAACGTTGATGCCAGCAAAGACTGGTGGTATCGCCTGCGCGGAGAGGCTACGGCAAGTCTAACCTTGCTACTTTGGGTATATGGGCTCAGCGGATTCTGTGGACAGTGGTCCAAAGCAACTTATACGTATGGAGAAGCGGCTTGTCTCGCGACAGTTGGTGACCATGTTGGCGCTGCGAAGCTGATGGAGAAAGTATCAGGACTTAGGCAACGGATTGCCGGGAAGAGTATACCCCTCGAGGTAGGACACGAGGTCATTTTTTACGCCCACTGACCTCTTGTATTTCGATCGTGGGTCGGTTGTTCCTGTCGACAGAAATTTGCCGCTCGCAAGGCGCGCAAGTATTTGGCTCAAAAGAACCGGCTCATCCTTCCAGCACTCGAACTTGCTTACGTATTTACTGCCATTGCTCACGCTCCCCGCCAGGTCGTGCTCGAGTGCATGATCCCTCATGTTCATGAAGCACTCGAAGAACTAGGTGTGTTAGAGATGAACCGCGTCAACGGAGATGCGAATCTTAATGGGGGGGAAAACAAGAAAGTGGATGAGAGGAATCATAGAAAAGCCAGACACAAGGCGGAAGGGAGTGAGGGATACTGGGATGATTTGTGTTTGGCGCGGTTCTTGGAGGGGGTTTGTTGGCGCTTCGTAGCCTATCCAGTATGTCCACTTATTTTGTCGACCGTCGACCATATCCGCTTTGCAGCCGTGGTATGTCTCGTGAAACTGATATGCTCTAACTTCAGGACCCAGACGCCGAACTGGATGCACAGGAAAGGGTGTCCGTTTCCGTTGAGGAAGCCCAACGAAGGGCCGAGACTGCGTTTGAGGAAGTATTCGAAAACGGACCCAAGATAGAGCTTGACCATTATATCGTCTACTACGCCCGTAGGTCGCACATTTTCTTTTCTTTGTATTCAGGTCGTCAGATGGACTGAGCTCGTCCGCAGATTTCGAGTACGGACGCCTCCTGGCGCGTTCCGGCGACAAAGAGGGTGCCAAAGTTCAGTTTGACATGGTGTTGAGTGGGAAACCACTCGAAGTCAACGCCGCTGGACGCAAAGGCAAATACAGTCTCGAGGTGCGTTCTCTCGGCTGATCACAAACACCCCCACCCCTGACATGACCACAGAATGCCCTGCACATGCGAACGAATGCCGCTGTGGATGCCCTAGAACAGAATCGACCTCTGTAAACCATACTGCTGTCCACACTCAAGCTTTACAGATGATCATATTTATTGACCACATACATATACGTTTGCTGATCTATTTACCCTGGACAGTCTGTTGTACTTGACCTAATTTACCTAGATCTGGCAGCTCTTTGGAATTTCGCAATTGTTCTTGTTATCTTTCGTCCATTATAAATGTATGCTCGCTTCGAATGGTCACCATTGTCTAGCCGTGGGGCAATATATTGCTTTCGCTGGTTTCAGCTTTGGAGTTCCGAACGGGAGCCTCTTTCCCCGTCTTTTGTTCACTTTAAGTGTTTAAATTGGGACGACCTTCCGACCTACGTACGAGTTGATCGGAACAAGTTCTTGCACCACTAGCTATTTGATCTGTGACCATGTCGCGAGGAAGAATGAATTCGGAGTTGCGTTACCATCGGCACTTGATGTGTGACGAGAGGCGGCCGGCTTTCCTCTGAGGACTGAGATCCGTATAATACGATACGACTTCAACTGAAACAATTGATCGGCGGGGTAGACTGGCGGGAATATGGGACCCATTACGAGCATCCGAATCTCACTCAGCGTGCTCGCTAATTTCGCGGAGCACCCACTGTAAGTGATACATGTTGGATAAGTTCACTGAGATGGACAGTCTGCTGTGCGAGCTTGGTGGAATTGACACCGGCAGAGGGGTTGCCTGGAAGTCACGAGTGAAATGTTTTGACGGTACAAGTATCAGCGTCGTCAGCCATTGGGACTGTAAATTCGATGGCGCTGGGGTGGAGTATTCTATGAGGTCAGTTGCTGGTTTTATAGCCATCGAACCAAGAGAACCTCACTGCGACGCCCCTCTCGGTAGTACGGTTTCACCTCGCAAATTCCCACTGTAGTATGCGCTCACCCGCAGGTGGTCGATTCAGACATGCACGTTACACCCCGGCGCTCCAGATCGGACGACTATCAATCTTTTTAAACACGAACGTTTGAATAGTTGATTGAAAGCCCCCCGCATCTGATATCGACCGGGCCCCGTGTGCCAGCTGCAACAATCGCTGGTATGAGTGTTATGTTTGCCTTTCACAGACGAAATTGTGCTAACCGTGAGGAAGTGTGACGAGGAAATGTCGATCAGTGAATGGGCGACCATGAGTCGAGACTAAAGGCACACTCGAGGATGAATGTTATTCAAAGCACCTCGGGCCACTGTCCAGATGACTTATTGGCACTGTCTGTTGGTGTGCAACATATCGTGTTCCGCCTGCATGATTCAGGCATCGGAAATTTGAGTGGCGCACATACATCGTTCATACGATGGAAGGTATCGGAGGGCCGTTGAGTGAGGCATAGCAGAACTGCAGATAAAAAGGAGAACAGTTCAAAAGCGGCTGACCTTACATGCCAGACTTTCTTTGACGCTCGCAGAATCCGCATGTAGGGTCCGACGAAAGTATTGACGTGCGGACTACGTGTATGCGCTCAATTGACAATCACACGATGTCGGTGGTCAGCTAAAATCTAGAGATATACCGGTCAGTTTGCATGTTTTTCACCACTATATAAAGGTGAACGCTGATGCATCCATTTCGCAGATGCGGATGGTGGGAGTCTAGGTTCGCGCTTCGCGTTCCCTAGAGGTAAGTGTGCAAAGGAGAGGACGACCTGGGCTGTCGAACCCGTTTGTTGCGCTCGTCAGTCGCCCATCTCCGAGGATTAGGGCCGTGTACGATATGGGCAGGGACGGGTAGAGAGGCGGGATAGGCAGCGGTTTCGAGCCTGCGATAGGTCTCGTCAGGGGGCTACCGCTACCCCGACCGCCGTCTTTCCAGGATCGTTTAGGTGAACTACCAACTATACGTATCAGTCGAAGGGAGTAGGCAGAGGCAATGACCCGAAGATAGTGTGCATGCACGACACGACGAAAAATTGGTGGCTTAAGTATGGGAGGAGGAGGAGGGGCGTCAGGAGGGTTCTCATCAGGAAAAGTCGCATCAGTGACCTGTGATGAAGTGTCACGATTCCACGAGCCAACCAACCTAACCGGACCGTTTCCAGTCCATCAGCGCTTTCGCGTCCCCGTGCGACATCACGCGGAGATCTGAGGTCCGCGTGGATGTCCGTCCTTCGCCATGCACGAGGCGTTCGATGGGCATCACTGACCTCAAGTTGGTTGCTCATAAAGACGCGTCGACGCGATCTGTCACACCCATTTACGCGTGACACACGCCATTGAATGTCACGCACTCCACCTCCTTACCCTCATCGCGATGGACGACGGCCTC
>JBBPQL010000199.1:15150-41890 GCA_038092515.1 Boletus subparvulus | reverse complement strand
ATATTGTATGATCCAGTGTACACATAACCAAACCCCTGTGGTATATAAACCCTCAATAGAGTGCCAGGAGGACCTCAGTCTTTGTTGTTAATCCATTTCGTATGGGTTAGAACATTATTAGCCTACATAAGCAGGCCTTATTTCAGCCTCGAAGTACTGTAGTTTTTCTTTAGTGACTACACTATAGTTTTCTACAGGTTATGAGCCCTGCAGCTTCCTGTTAGCTCACTCACCAGCTAAACCCTGAGAAAGTCTTACCCAATGGAGTTTGATGACAATGTACCACAACTCGAAACAGATGGTCGAAACTGGTCCACATGGCATGAAAGTGTCAAAACGGTCATCAATAACGCTGGTTTACATTTCTATCTTGACGGCACAGTCTCAGAGCCTGACAGACAACTTGAAGCAATGGCAAAACTCATTTTGACCATAGACCTTCCAGATTCCATTTTCGGATCAATGCTTTACCTTGAGACCACTCACGACTACTACAAATACCTGACAAATCAAATCAACAATCTACAGTACAACCACTACAAGAACAACTACAAAAAAGCGAAGGATGTCGCAATGTAGAGCCACAAGTGGCTGCGTGCACATGAAAAACCTTCGGCGGACCCTGTCGGAAGTGTGGCGAGCGTGGCCACAAGGAGCGCAAATGCGGAAGAGTCAGAGTCGAGTCAGGATCAATCGAAGTTGAAGAAAAGCTTACCGGGAGTTATTGCAAGCCGAGACATCGCACAGAAAGTGGAAGCCGAATTGAGGAAAAGGGTAGAAAGGGTCAGAGGGCTACCAAGAGAGTCAGCAAGGACGAAGCTGCAGTGAGAAGACCAGGCACAGTGACCATGGCCAAAATGACTGCCAGTGTGAGCCTCACGACCCCAGCGAGCAGCCCAGAACCCGATATGGCCAGTTGGCAGGTCAACGACCCGACCATTGACGCCGTGAACCTGAACGCGACAAATGCCAGGCCCACAAGGCCAGAGGACAAGTCACACAACCCACCAAAAGGGCTCCTGAGCATGCCGCTTGAGGGGTGGAGCACTGGAGTGAGCGAGAAGCTCAGTGAGGTCCCAAATGATGAAACGACAACATCGCAGTCAACGTGGATGCTGCGAGATGAAAGTCCAAGCAGGGAGGTCCATGGAGTGGCAAGGAGCCATGAGGAGGCAGCGGGAGTCGACATCGAGGGTGGAGAAGCCGGTGAGAGAACTCATACCGGTGACGATGAAGATTGCCGAGTGCGAGAGCGCATCGACAGCCACGAAACCGAAATGGCAGGTCAACAAGTCGACAACGAAGCCACTGACACCCCCAATCCACATGCAAAGTGCGCAGGGCTAATGAGGCCAGTGGGTACATCACACGACCTGGCCAATGAGCTGTTTGGAGAGCGAGAAGGTTGCAGGGTGGCTGAATCCGAATCCGTCAACATGCCAATTGAGGGGCGGAGTGGTCAAATGGCAACTGACCGCACTGACGAAGCAAAGCCACTGGGTGACGGCCCGAGTGGTGTGATGAAGGTGCAAGGTGCAAAGGTCAAGGGAGGTGGATACGAGAGTGGACAAGGTAGCGGCGACGGCACAATGAACGACGCCAAGGCGTTAGCTGAAGATGGAGGATGTCAGTGCCAAGAACGACCTGCGAATGAGTCTAACGACTTACCTGAACCACCGAAACCACCTGACGTCCCCGCGCAGTGACAAACCGAGTTCCTGAACATCGAGCTTGAAGGGGAGAGGAGAGCAGCCTCGAGCTGCAACGTCGAGCGCACCAGAGCCCAAGGGGATGCATCGGGAGGGCCAGGACGCAACAGAGACGATAGGAAGCGGCCAATGAAGCTGCGAACCACGTCAGGATGTGTCAGCGAACACTTGAAATGAAAAACTCGAAAGTACTCACCTGGAAGAGCTCAAGCCGAGCTAGGCGACCTGCGCAGCGAAGCGGATGCATCGCGAGCGTCAGGGCAAGCCGAGGAGACCAGGGAGAAGCCAACAAAGCTCCGTAATGCGTCAGTACAAGTCCGTGAACGCTCGAAGCGAAGACATCAACAAAACTCACCAAGTAGACCTGGAGACGAGCCGGACGAGCCGGACGACGAAGCGGTTGTACCAGGCGATCCCCAGAACGACCTGGAACGTCCTAGAAGCGTCAGTGACGAGCGTATCGATGAAACGAACGCGCTGCGTCGAAGAATAAGGTCGGGAGTGCATAGGGATGAGCAGGAGGTGTCGAAAGGCGTCCAGGGCGATTGGAGGCGCCAGAGCGAAGGCAAAGGCGACCTGAGATGTGGTAGATGAGGTGAAATGGACGGCACAATGAGTGGCACACACGGCGACTCGAAACAAGTTGACCTGAGACCGCTGGCTAATCAAGAACATCAGCACCAGGGATTCATGCGCAACAAGACGGTGCACGTACCTGAACCGTCCACACCACCCACCAACAATCCTAAGCGTCCCATCCATCAGCCGAACCTGCCATGTTGTCGAGGACGACTCAAATCGTGCACTAGAAAGATCAGAAGATTGACAATGAGAAGATCGACTCACCAAGTCGTACCACTGTGTCGAGGCCAAAGCGGGCGCATCGAGCGCATCGGATACGTCGCATATACAGTCCAGAGGCTGGGGGAGCACCCCACAGCGACGATGAACGAGAAAGACCGCCCCAGTGACGATCCAGGCGAAGCGTGTGCAGCAGAGACAGCAAGACCTCAATAGCCGAGGTGTGACTTCCATATTAGGAAAGTGCGCGAGCGCTGCATTTTCGAACTCGTCAATCAGTAAGCTTCAACATTCATTGTATAGCATAATGCTTTGGAATTAGAAAGGTATTCATTCTATAGTTTACCTATATTCCTTTGATCTTCCCCATACTCATTGAGGGGGAGTGTTGTTAATCCAATTTGTATGGGTTAGAACATTATTAGCTTACATAAGCAGGCCTTATTTCGGCCTCGAAGTACTGTAGTTTTTCTTTAGTCACTACACTATAGTTTTCTACAGTCTTGTCCTCTTGGAGATTTCCCATTGTCTCTAGGAGCTACTAGCCCACTCTTATTGTCACTACTTGAACCTCTAGCGCTCTTAGTGAGTGTTGGTCGTTTCATTAGAACAAGACTTCTAACAAGCCCTTGGGATAGTTACCCAATCGCTTTCTTGCCTAGCCCCTTATCTAGTCAATGCACTCTATAACTAGTAGGACCCATTCACCACTGCTACATGAGGCTCATAGCTAAATGCCCCTTTCAGTGTCTATCATCATCAAGAAGGAAGAGTCCCCCATCGTAGTTTCCCTTCTGGGATCAGGAGATGAGGAGACCAAATCAGAGAAACATAGTGCCCTATTTAGTCTACGCTATCCTTCTAGTCCTAGCAGCAGCAGAGCCTCTAGCCAGCTCTCATCATACCATACTTGCTCGCCTGCCCATCGCTTCTCATCATACTGGAGAGGTGATTTGTCCGACTCAACCTACCACCTAGCGACTATCATAAGATTGCCCACACCACTAGCACAACCTGTCGACTGGGAACCAGTCTACAAGCATGGAGCTGCCACCGACACCACCGTTGTCCCCTCCTTCTCTAGCTCAAGGATGCATATTGATCCTATCGATTATGCTTTCCGCCGAGTATTCTTACCATCAGAGGTCTCGGATATTATTAGAGAGGGATTACAGCTTGGTGCTCAGCAGAGAGAAGAAGTGCAGCACCTTGAACAGATCTGGGAGAGAGGTCCACACAGCTAGAGCCCAAATCGAAGAAAGACTCAATCATGAAGCGAGACTTCCACCCCACAATCCTCGTCTTCCTAATCCTATATTACATCATTGGTTTAGAGGCAACCCTCCTCCCCCTGCTCTACATAACCACATCTCTCCTCTTCGGCCTTGACAGTCGCTTAGGATACCTGCATGCTTCCACGAAAATTACTTTCACCACTAGTCACATAGTCCCCGCATTACGCAGAGTACCATGTTTTGAAGCACCCTTACATGTGCCTAGACCACGCAATCCATCCCTGTGTCCACCACCTCCATATGTCCGAGGACCTCGTGTGATCCTTGAGGATGAAACCAATGAGTCATTGTCAAGCTAGATCTGGATCAAGTTAATCAACATCGGAGATTAATACCAGATCAAACGAAGTGCTTCCAATCTCATGTCACATCTCTTATCAAATGCAAATCGGGTAAATCTTACACACTGATTCCCCCTATCACTGCATCTTGAAGACATCACACCATCTCAAGAAACAAACCACTTGCACCGTCCGTAAACCCATATGAACCAGTATCTCATTGTCTTTTGCTACTTGTTCACAGTCATTCTCTTGTTTCTTGCATTCTTTATCTACTGAGCAGTACCCGCAGGTCAACCAATCAACATTGACCTCTACCAAAACAACACAATCATTTCCTTTGCCATCTCTGATCCTTCACAGATCACCTACACAGTACCAGAGGAACAGCACAAGGCGATCAACGATAACTGGGGAAACCAAGAAGCTTGGGGAAATGAAGATGGTTGGATCCCTGCAGGCGATCAAGATGTCTTAGATACCCAGCCCCAACTTCACACCTCTCAGTGGATAGATTGGATATTTGACCACGTGAGTATACACCAAATCAGAGGATCGCAGGATGTCTCTTTGCACAGAACTTCCGCACCCAGTTTGAAGAAGCAAATGGGTATCCCTTCCATGCCGACACCCTACACCCAAGTATTCTGGAACTCAAAGAGTCACCAGTTGAAGAAGAAGAACAAGACCAGTGGGAGATAAACACTAACGACGAGATCCCAGGTCTTGGTAACTTTGAGAACTTGGAGTAAAATTTCTTTCCTAGTCTAGTTACTCTCTATCTTGCCTGATTCACTTGTAATCCAAATCTAAGCTTTTCTTTCCACCATGGCTAGCTACAACCCCCACAACTTCAATCTCAGTCAGTTCATGAATGACCTCTATCAGTTACCCAATCTCGACACCCAGTTCAAATTCTTGGGAGATCAGTTCGAAGTGATCAACTCCTATGCTCTAATGTTAGAGAAAGAACCACAGAAAGTGTCTGCCCTTGTTGCAACTGTCCAAGCCCCACCATTACCAAGAGGCCTGGGTTCACCACCAACCAGTGGGACTTCCAAGAAAGTAGAAGTGTTCGCCGATCCAGGCAACTTCAATGGAGAGATCAACCACTTTGAGGAATGGTGGTTAAAAATGAAAACTTTGCTGAACATCAACCAGCTGACCATCCCTCCAAAGTCCTATGATGCAGTAGTAGCAGCACTCTTCTGTATAAAACAGAAAGCAGGAACCTTCTCCACCCAAAGGCTCGAGAAAGGACAAACCTACACTTGGTCTGAGCTTGAAGTGGACATAGTAAAGCAGTACCGTCCAACAGCAAGACCGGATTGGGCCAGACAGAAGCTTTGGAAGCTCAAACAAGGAAACACCTGATCATGCGACTATGTCAATCTCTTTACCAAATACTTTAAAGATGCAGGAATCAGCCATTCCATGTCATAGATATTCTTGAACAGAATATGAATGCCAAAATCCAAGATCAGATCATTCGAGAAGGAAAGAGATCTAGCACTGACATATACACTTACCTTAAAGCAGTATGAACAATCAGAGAAATGATGGAGACCATGAACTTCCTCCACAAAGGAAGGACAGGCTTTTTTCCTATAGCCAGTTCATCATCTCGTTTCCAATCCCAAAGAGCAGCCCCTAACCTAAACACCATGGACATTGGTGCAGTAAATGAGAGTTAGGATGAAAGCAAAGATGAAGAACACATTGATGCTCTCCAAAGGTAAAGCAAAGGGCTTCACCGGATGTTTCAATTGCGGTGCAGATGGACACCTTGGTAAAGATTGCTCTAGACCATCCACCAAATGTTGTGAATGCAATTGGTCTTGAGGAGACTGTCATATCCATAGATTTCTCCAAGTCCAAGTCCGGTCCTCCAGGTTTACTCTGGTCCGTTGTTGCAACTCCGGGCCTTCGGACTTGGGCTATGTATCTACTTTGGTCTCTCTCCATCCGTTCCTGTAACCCTGAACTAAACCTATCCGTTCCTCTTGCTACTTAGTATTATCTGTGCCAGTGTCTCCGCAGTCTGGTATAGTCTTACCTCCGGAGCACTGCTCCGCTTTCGGACTTCTTAGTACTCTCTGATAGTAGATAAACTGTACACTACGGACTTATAGTCTTTAGTCCAATATCATCTAAGATACTCCTCCACTCTATCTGAAAGTCTTGATGACTTCATCTTCCATCCACTCACAGATTGGCCTTCATGCTAAGTCTTGCATCCTCCGGGCAACCTCCACTCCTCCACTACGTAAATCCGGGATTAGACTATCAACAAGGGCGCACCACATACGGTGAAGCCAATGTCCTTCCGTTAAAGTAACTCCGGACCCCAGAGTTCCTCGGAGTTGACCCAGTCTTAACAGAGACCACAAGAAGACTCGCTCTAAATCCAGGAAGATCAGAGCAGCTGAGGATGAGACCCCCAAAGATAAGGGAAAAGGCAAAGCAACTTGAATGATCTGGGTGTTCCAGTTTCCAAAGTATCTAGTGAGTATCATAGTCTAAATTATCATAGTCAAGTGGGGTCTCCAATTGAATTGGAGCTTGGCCGGGGCTCCAAACCGGTGCTTAATTCCACTTATACTCACACCCCTAGCTCAATCCCAGACAATGCTCATATTTGCTCCTTAAATTAGCAATTGAGACATAACCTTGACCATAGATATCTCCCCTAGTCACCATACCCAGTGTTTCATGAAGACTAAAGCATTGCTTGATAGCGGAGCCAATACTATATACATTGACAAGGCCTATGCTCAGAAAATGAAACTCCCATTGACCCCGTTATCTAATCCTGTACCGGTGTATAACATTAACGGAACATGGAATGCTCCTGGATTGATCACTCATTGTGCCAAGATCATTATTCAGTTCCAGGAACGTTGTGAGAAAGTTACAGTAGAGGTGACCGATTTGGAAAAGAATCAAATGATTCTCAGTTACATGTGGCTTTCGCGTCATAACCCTGAGATTGATTGGACTACAGGAACAGTCAAAATGACTCAGTGTCCCTGGACATGCCATACCTTGAAAGGGAAACCTCCTTTCACTCAACAGATTGAATCCGAAGAACAAGATTCTCTAGCACACATTCTTGCCTTGAAACAAGAGAAATCAGCCCCTAAAACTGATTCAAAACCAGCAGATCTAGTGCCATGAACGTATCATCAGTACCTAAAAGTGTTCTCAAAGAAAGAGTCTGAGAGGATGCCAATAAGGAAGCCTTGGGACCATGCCATAGATCTCAAGGAAACATTCAAACCAAAGAAAGGATGACTCATACCGCTTTCACCTGAAGAACAGAAGTATCTGATTTCATTGATGATCAACTATCAAAAGGATACATCAGACTTTCTAAATTGGAACAAACCTCCCCAGTATTCTGTGTACCAAAGAAAGATGGACGAAAGCATATGGTACAGGACTATCGCTACCTGAACAAACACACAGTAAAGAACAATTACCCACTCCCACTGATCTCTCAACTTGTTGACAAACTAAAGGGATCAAAATGGTTCACCAAGATAGATCTCTGATGGGGATACAATAATGTTCATATAAAAGAGGGTGATGAATGGAAAGCTGCCTTCATTTGTCATCAAGGATCCTTTGAACCCATGGTAATATACTTCGGGTTATGCAACTCACCAGCTACATTCCAAACAATGATGAATGAAATATTCTTGGACATGGATAATGTAATGGTGATCTACATCGATGGTCTCATGATCTATACCAAGACAGATAATCTCCAGGAACATGAAAGAATCATAAAGAAAGTCCTAAAATGTCTTGAAGAAGAAGATCTTTTCGCAAAACCAGAGAAGTGCACTTTCAGCATCAAAGAGGTAGAATTCCTTGGCATGATAGTCTCTAGAGAGGGAATAAAAATGGATGATTCCAAGGTAAAAGCATTAGAGGAGTACGAAGCTTTCTTGGACTGGAAAACTTCTACCACAGATTCATTGAAGGATATGCACAAGTTGCACAACCTCTGAATGATCTAACAAAGAAAGACACTCCCTTTGCATGGAAAGAGGCTCAACAAATGGCATTGGACACCCTGAAACTCTGTTTCAACACAGCCCCTATCCTCGCCTATCCTGACAATGATAGAGTCTTTCACCTAGAGACAGATGCCTCAGACTTGCCACTGGAGTGGTACTTTCCATAGAACAAAATGGGAAATGGCATCCAGTGGCATTCACCTCTCACTTAATGACCCCAGAAGAACATAACTACCCAGTTGCAGACAAAGAAATGCTTAGTGTCATCCGATCATTGAAACAATGGCGACACTATCTAGAAGGAGTGTACCACCAGTTTGAGATCTGGAATGACTATGCAAATCTACAGTGGTTTATGAAACACCAAGACCTCAATCATCACCAAGCTAGATGGGCCCAATATCTTAGCCGGTTCAATTTCAAATGGCTTCACAAGGCTGGCACAACTATGGGAAAAGCAGATGCTCTGTCACGAAGAGAAGATCATGCAATGGGAATCAAAAAAGACAATACAAGGGTACTTGTCATACCACCAGAACAGATCAGTAGTGTTACAGGAGTATGCATTGCAACAGATGCTGACATCATCATAGACACAATCAAGGATGTCCTTTTTGATCTTAGGGAATCAGATCTGATTCCATTATGGAAACAGTATGTACTCAAAGATCATATCTTCTATGACAAAAACGGAAAGATCTACATCCCTGATGATCAAGCATTGCGCTTAGATATTGTCAAACTACACCATGACACTCCAGTTGCAGAGCACCCTGGTAGAGAGCAGACATTAGAACTTGTTCAAAGAAGATATACTTGGCCTGGGTGAGTACATTCATCAAAGAATACACAAACCAATGTGAAATATGTGCTTGAATGAAACCATCTAACCTTGCCCCACCAGGAAAGCTTCACCACCTAGAATTACCAGACATACCATGGATGGAAGTCACCACAGACTTTACCACAGACTTACCACTGTCAAATGGGTTTGACTCAATCCTAGTAGTAGTAGATCACTTCTCAAAGGAAGTAGAGTTATCCCCTGCAACAAGACAACCACAGCCCTTAACACTGCCCAACTCCATCTCCATAATGTATGGAAGAACCATGGGCTCCCCAGCAGCATAGTATCAGATCGAGGACCACAGTTTGCATCACAAGTCATGAGGGACTTATGTAAACGACTAGGCATCCAACCAAAGCTTTCCACCACATTTCACCCACAAACGGATGGACAAACGGAAAGGATGAATAGAGATCTTCAACAGTACCTTTGTCTCTTCACAGCAGAGAAACAACATGAATGGGTTGATTGGCTACCAATAGTGCAATTCTCCTATAATACAAAGAAACAAGCTTCTACTCAGAAACCACCTTTTGAAGTGACATGGTCCTATAATCCACAAATGGGCTTTGAGCAAAGAATCACTAAAGCTCTGGCTGCAGAAAAGTTCACCACTATAATGCAGAACACTTTAGCTCAAAAAAAAGCCAATCTAGAGAAAGCAAAAGAACAGATGAAAGCACAAGCAGACAAACACAGATCAATCGCCCCTAAATATCAGATTGGCAATAAAGTCTGGCTTTCTACCAACAATCTGAAAGTTACACACGCTTCCAAGAAACTTACGGAACGATGGCTAGGACCATATGACATCACAAAGCTTGTAGGAGATAATGCAGTCAAGCTGCATTTACCAAAGACAATGCATATCCATCCAGTAGTAAACATTTCTTGTGTTTGACCATACAAAGAACCGCTGGAAGGACAAACATCTATTCAACTTGGCCCAGTGAAAGTCACTGAGAACAGAGAGATTGAATATGAGGTAGACCATATTGTTGACGTCCAAAAGAAAGGCCAACATATGGAATATCTAATCCACTGGAGAGATTACACTGAAAAAGATCACACATGGGAACCAAAGGGTAATCTAGGAAATGCTAAAGCAACATTGGACCTCTTTCATGAAAGAAATCCCTGAATTAACCTCCAGATGATGTTCAGTGAGCATACCAAGCTTTACAATCCATACATTGATCGCCTGGAAGTCAATCCTTAGAAAGGGGATAGTGTTACAGATCCATATTAATTTTCCTGGATTTCTCCCCATTTTTCCTGATTTTCTAGAGCAACTTTCGCATTTAGCCCCTATCTATTAGCCCCTATCACCCGAAACCACCAAATGCCCTCTCACCTCATGGGTACCATGTGTATTGCAGTGTGCCTCATGTTCACCTCATGTCAGCCTCACCAATCACACATGGCATGCAGCCTTGCACATGTTCACCTCATGACTCACACACGCACACTACCTACCTCACCCTATCCTCATGGTTAGCTTCCCTTCCATTACATGGCTATACTGATATGCCTGTTATCCTCATGTATGACTCATGGATGAGTCATGCAGCATAGCATATTGTATGATCCAGTGTACACATAACCAAACCCCTGTGTAGTATATAAACTCTCAATAGAGCTCCAGAAGGACCTCAGTCTTGTTCTCTTGGAGATTTCCCATTGTCTCTAGGAGCTACTAGTCCACTCTTATTGTCACTACTTGAACCTCTAGCGCTCTTAGTGAGTGTTGGTCATTTCAGCTATTCCCCATAGTGCACCAGGGGCAGTTCCTGGGTGACATTGACCCAAGTGTCTAGGGATAGATGATACATCTGGTCCTACTGTTCATGTGAATATGGGTCATTGTCACATTGTCATATCTCACATTACGAGGTAGCTCAACACTGGGGTTATCCTGTCTCTTTTACTCTTTTGTTATATATCCACTTCTGACCTGTTTGCTGTCTTCCATGCAGGTCAAATCTTTGTCAAACTTTGTCCATCACAATGTGAGTATGTATCTCAACTTCTCAGGCTAAATTCTATATTAATGAAATTGTATATCAAGGCAATCCCTCCTACTTCTCCTGAGCGGGCATGGACTGCTGGCCGTCAGACTAAACATGATCAATGTGTTCTTGGCTCACCCCCCTCCCGTTGTCATCCCCCTGTTACAGTTCATCTCCTCTATCATGGTATCTTTCTCTTTTCGTACTTTCGTCGCACTCATCTGCTCTTTGGTATGTTCTCTTATGATTGGATACATTCTCTGATTCTTTTGAGTTCTTCAAACTCTTCTTTTATCGAACTATAACCCGCGCCGTTCCTGTTTTACTACTACCGGACGGGATGGTACCTGGTGACTCATTTGTACTTACGCTTATCTTGGACAGCCTCGTCTTCTGTCCGATTCTTTCGTATCGGACACGTATTTCCCATTACTCATCGATTCCTTCTTGTTCTATGGAGTTCTACGCTTACGCGTCCCCTAGTATAAGTAGGCCGCTGCCTGTACTTTAGTTCTCATTCTTGTTCTGCGCAATCTAGCGTATTCTTGGATCCTTAAGCAATCGGCTTAAGACCTCTGTTCCTCTGAACCTCTAACGCTCGACCTTCGGATTGACTTGAGGACGAAGTGTCTCTTCGTGAGTACCTCCCTCGAGACAATCAGGTTTCGCTCGACCTACCAAGAGTACGTCTCGCGTAACACTAGGTAAAATCATGGATATGACAATTATCATCACAATCCTTCTGACATCATGTTTCAGCGAGATGATGACCCCAAGCACACCTGTAGGAAGGTGGAGGAATGGCTAGAGAAGCAGGATTTTGAGACTATTGTATGGTCTGCACAGTCTCCTGACATAAACCCTATTGAACATCTCTGGGGTTACCTCGAGAGAAGGCCAGCGGAGCATGAACAATCTCCAAATGGGATTTATGAGTTGTGAGAACAATTCAGGAGGAGTGTGAGAGGATACCAGTTGAGGAGTGTCAGAAGTTGATTTAAATCATGCCTAGAGAGTTCAGGCAATGCTGAGGGCCAAAGGAGGCCATACCAAGTACTGATACCTACTTCATACCAAAAGTGAAAAAACCGTTGCAATGGTATTGCTGTCTTAAAATGGTCATATCTCCACTGCCACTGGGCCAAATCACATGACCCAGGGACCGACATGTAGCCAGGGGTAGCCACTATATTTGTTCCCACCAGAGCTAAGCGAGGTTCTCATAGGTGGTGTGTTGGGGTTAGGCATTGCAATGGTTTATGGAGTCACTGTATGTATGTTCATTTGGAGGAATTTGTATGGTTCCCCGAGATCTCGACATTCCCACTTTTTCATAAAAGCGGCCTTGATCTTCTTGACCAGGCTCTTTGAGGGACCACAGAAAAGTGCATCGTCGACATAGATTATAGCGAGTACTATATTATTTCGTTGCTTGTACACAAAGAGGCCGGCATCTGATTTGAGCCATTCAAATCCTAGCTCTTGCATGGATTTATCTAATGCATGCCACCAAGCTAATCCTGCTTGCTTGAGGCCGTATATGGCACGTAGAAGCCTTAGTACTTTGCCTTTCATGTTGGGCGGCAGAAACCCTTCTGGGAACTCCATATAGAGCTCTTCATCCAGTTTGCCATATAGATAGGCAGATCGGACATCGAGTCCTGATATGTGCCAGCCTTCAAGTGCGGCAAGGGCAAACATGCATTGCACCGTCTCAAACTTTACAACTGGACTAAAAATCTGATCGTAGTCAATGCCTCTGACCTGTGAGAAGCCTTTGGCAACCAGGCGGGCTTTCTTTCGACCATCAGTCTTTACATCAAAGACCCAACGATTCTTTATGATCTTTCGATCAATGGGGCAATCAGTAACTTTCCAAACATTGTGTTCTTTGAGCATAGAGAGCTCAGTTTCACAAGCCTTCCGCCAGAGAGCTTGCTCATCTGCAGGCAGTTTCAAGATGTCACGGTACGACCATTCCCAGTAGTTGGGAGCATTGGAGGACTCTGCAAAAGGTATTGCGTGCGAGCACAAGAAGGAGACTAAACTGTCTCCCCCTTCCCTGGTAAGGCAGTCGACATCGTCTTCAGATGGTGTCGGCGATGGCGGTAAGCCACTGGGGACATTAGGAGTGTCCAGTGCTCAAGGAGGTTCTTCTCCAACTAAATGTTTCCAGGTCGACTCTTGTTCGATGTCCTTGACCTGCTTGGAGGGTTCACCGTGTTCTCCATATATGTTTCCTGGACGGAAAGGAGGGCAGTGTTCCCGTTGACTACACCTAGGCAGTAGCAGAGGCAGTCCGAGAGGTAGGGGCCGAGGGACACAAGGGGGTGTGACCAGAGCGGGCGGTTGTGGTGGCGGGCTTGGTGTTCGCACTGGTGAAGGAGATCGCGCAGGCGGTGGTTGTTGAGGTGTTGTCAATGACGAGCAGGAGGCATCGCATCATCATCAACAATCTCCGAGTCACTTTCGTGCTCATTCATGGTATGGGGTTTTCAAGGTGTGTGACTTACCAGCTTGTGTGGCCGAGCCCCAGAGCACTTTGGGAAAAGATGCTCATCAAAGATGGCATGCACGGACATGTGAAGTGAGTTGTTAGGTCGCATGAACAGATAATTATGTTCATTCCCAGCGCTAGTACCAAGATATACCATGAGCTGTGATTTAGGTTGCAGCTTACCTTTGCGTGTTTCTTCGGGAAGATGCACATAGGCACCACATCTGAATACGTGAAGATGAGAAACAGAAGGGTTCTCCCCCTTAAGTAATTCCAGGGGTGTTCTCCAGTTGAGCCAATTCATTGGCATTATATTGTACACATGAGCCGCATGGAGAATTGCAAACTCCCAGTAAGAGTCAGGTAGGCAAGCATGAAGACGCATTGCCTGAGCCTTGTCCATTAAAGTCTGAATCAGTCGTTCAGCACAGCCATTTTGCTGGTGAGCGTACGGCGCAGACTGATGGATGTGTATTCCATTGTCTTTGAGGTAATCTCTGAATGCTTTTGACGTAAATTTGCCGCCAGCATCAGATCTCCAGCTCTTTATGAGAGCATTGTATTGTGTTCAGACATAGGATACAAACTGTTTAGTGGCTGTGAAGGCCTGATCCTTTGAGCTGAGACAAACGACCCATGCCATGGAGGTATAATTGTCATAGTAGATGATGGCATATTTATATTTGTGATATGATTCCACCTCAAATGATTTAAGGTCTGAATGTATCAGCTCAAAAGGTCCGGTTGCCCTGCGCTCTGTATGAGGGAACTGTTATGATTCTTTCTTTCCTTTTACTTAACACTCGTCTCTGACTCGCTTCCCCACTTCTTACTGTTCCTTCGGAATGCCTTCCACCTAAACGCAGCTTCTCTTCTACATGCTGCGCATGGTCCCATTGTCCTGTCTCTACTTACATACCCTTTATGGACATCTTTTTTCTTACATGCATTGCCTCAACGCAGCCTCACCTCATCTATCGCACAGCTTAGCTTTCCCTTTATATCTGTCTTGGCCTTAGTGCTACAAACACTACTTGGTCTGTGTGCTGCGTGCTCACCTATTTAAACGACGACACTTCATGTATTCTCCTTAACTTTAATCTACTTGATTCTCCCTTGTCATCTGGACCTCTAAGAGTCTTTGTGCTACTTTTGAGTGCACGCTTCTTTGTACCTTCATCTTTGAACTCCCTAGGTAACCGATTGTTACCAGGAGTTACTGCGGAAGTCCCCAGCATCCCTTGTTCTTGAAGACGCCCTTCAAGGAACCCTTGACCCTAGTCTTTTCAAGTCTATGTTTGCCTCTGCCCAAGTCAAGTGTAACAGGAACGATCTATTGGGTTGTTTTCCTAGCTGGCAGCCAGGACAGATTGGGTCTTGTGAAGGAATTTTTACATCTGGGAAATCCTTCAGATGCTTTTGTGCGGCTCTGAGCACATCTTTTGACAGATGACCCATTCGGCGATGGAGTAAATCATAATCCACAGAGGCCAGTGAATGCATGGCTTGTGGTGACATGGTTGGTTCGCATATCCAGAACATAGTGTCTGCATCATGCGAGTGGAAAGAGAAAATGACTTTCTTTGCACATTTATCATAAAAATCAATGTGGCCTGCGCCAGCATTGATGGTGAGGCAGTTATCTTTGAGCAACGTGCCCATAGATATTAGCTTGAGATTACAGGTGGGCATATAGATCACTGGCGATAAACGCACTGATGTGCCCTTGAAGTCAATAATGACTGTGCCTTCACCTAGAATGGGTGCCTTTCCATTTGCAGTCTGCGAGTAGCGTGGTTGTGGATAATCCACATACTCAACGAAGTCATTTTTATTAAAAGTAAAATGGGCAGATGCGCCCGAGTCAAGTAGCCACATGTCAGGTGGCAGCTGGTGGTCATGGGCACGTACTTTTCCCTTACGTGTAGGCTTGATGCAATCATCACAATGGGAATGCGAGAACATAGGTCTATTAGTGTCCATATCACTACCTACTACAGACAAACAAGTAAATATAATGTTATTCTGTGGCGGAAAAGATCACACATCAGTGTCTGAGAGATGTGGGCAAGGAAGTACTGACCAAATGTCCATTTCGAAGCCGAACTCCTCCGCCGTTCCAAGGAACTGGTCCTCGTTGAAGATGTCCGCGTTGATGTAGTAATCATCAATCTTGAATCCATTTTCAGACCCATTGATATCAATGACATCTTCATCATCTTCGTCCCAGGAATGGAGGTAAGCCTTCTTATTGGAAGAAGGGGGCGAAGGGAGAGGCTCACCACCAAACATGTTGGTGTGGCTGTGAGAGGGACCGGTGATTTTGCTCGGGTCCTTATCAAGGCACTCCTCCAAGTGGGGGCGCTTGTTGGTGGGGATGCCACCAGACCAGTCGAGGTGGTGGTTAGCCACGGGGTCGAGAGTATGAACTGTTTCTATGGTGGGCGTGATGCCCAAACGGTGAGTGAGAGAGATTGCATTCTTGGTATGAGGGAAGGCCAGTTCCCCATACGGGGTAGAACCAGACCTGTGAGACAGTGCGTGAGGGTCGACAGTTGTTTGATACAAGGGCAGCGTGGCAGGTGAGATGACAGGGGCGGAGTGGAAGGTGAAGGAGGTGGCAGGTATCTCATTGGCGTATTGCCTCTTGTGCCGCTCTTTCTGCTTCTCCTCACCAGCCTGGGAGCAGTTTCCCTGGCGGCTCTTCCCCTTCTTCTTCTTGCCCAATTTCTTGGATGAGGGACCTGCTTGCGGCTGCTGCTGCTGCTGCTGCTGCTGGAATTGGGGGTCCTGCCCCTTCCGCTTGACAGCGGTCACCTTATTAGCCTGCTGCGGTTGCTGCGGCTTCTGCTTGGTGATGTGTTGCTGCCATGCCATGAGGGCAGTGTCCTCGATCTTTTGGAGAGAGAGGTTAGCAAGCTCATCTTCCTTTGGACCCATGTTGAGAAGTTGGGCAATGATGTCCATATAGCGAGGGAGTTTAGCGAGAATAATCATCACTTGAACATTGGAGGGGATGTCATACTTGTACTCCTTGAGGCGAGCGAAGTGGTGGGCGAGCTTGGCAAAGGACGGCGAGGGATGGTTGTTCTCGGGGATGTTGGTCTCCATCATTGCCTTGAACTCGGTGTAGACGGAAGAGATGGAAGTCTTGGAGAATTGTTCCTCCAGACCAACCCAAATTTCCTTAGCGGTCTCCTTTGCCTGCCACTTGTCGGCGAGATGGGTCTCAATCTTGAGGAGGATGTGCCCGAGGGCCTTGTTGTTATCATCATCCCAGTCGTCCTTGGAGGTGGTAGCCTCCTCAGAAGTGTCTGTAGGGCGGGGCCTAGAGATGACCCACCAGAGGCTGGACGCACGAAGGAAATTCTTCATGAGGGGCGCCCAGGCCAGGTAGTTGGGGCCATGGAGCTTGGGGACAGCAGCGCTGAGAGAGGTGGAGGCAGAGGCAGACATATTGAGTTTCTGGTGTGGGGTGAGTGTCAGTACTAACCACAATTGTTATAGAGAGAGGAAAAATGAGAGGGTGCGAGTAACATCGCATTCCTGAACATTCAGAGCCCAGGACCCAGAGTGACATAGTCTCTCCGTGGGTTAACCTGGTAACATTTTTACGCACAGAAGCTTTGATGCATAAGTGACAGCTAGGTGGGCAGCAGGTACTCTTTCGAGCAACCTGATCCAAGAGGCTCTTGCGAGCGCTCTGTTCCTAGCCATTACTGTGTTTCTGCATTCTGGCGGTCCAGCGTTTAATGCACAGGACATGTCAAGATGTTCCATTCCAATCTTAGCGTAAATGCATAAGATGGAGAGGCTGGACTCCAGCGAGTTATCACACAGGAAGTCCAGTAGAGTTGCTAACATCTACAGACGCTAGTGGGGCTCATAACCTGTTGATACCAGCATGTACTGGTAGAGGTTGACTTAACAACACTACATACCTGGTGGAACGTTGAGTGGAACTGTGTGGTTCGAGGTTAAGAGATATATTCAAACTCAGCACTTGAGTTTGTATTATATAGTTGACAGGTAGCGTGTGAAACTTCTACCATACTAGTGTAACTACTATTTCATTCAACAGGAGGTACTGATCAAATGTGCATGTCAAAGCCGAACTCCTCCACTGTACCAAGGAACTGGTCCTTGTCGAAGATGTCGGTGTTGATGTAATAGTCATCAACGTTGAATCCGTTTTTGGACCTGTTGATGTCAACAACTTCTTCATCATCCTCATCCCAGGTGTGGGTATACATAAGTTTTCTCATTGGGAGAAGAGGGTGAAGGGAGAGGCTCACCACCAAACGTGTTGGTGCAACGGTGAGAGGGACTGGTGATTTTGCTTGTGTTCTCAATGTGCTTCTCCTAACTTCGACTCACCATTGTTTCCCTTGAAACATTTTGAGACATTCCTATTGACTGGCAACCAACAATGAAGGCTGAAGTTATCTGTGTAGACAGGAGGTATTGAATTAGGGAGAAGTTGGGAACAGGTTCATATTGTATGTCAATCAAACTGAGCAGTGGAACTCATCTTGTTTCCTACTAATGTGCTTTATACTTTGTAGCCACTGTATCATTCACAAGACATTTTTACTGCCCAGGAGTTGCTATCAAGCTAGAGCCCTGCAATAACAGCACATCATATTTGGAACATGAGTATAGGATCCTCAATGAACTTCAAGATGGTACTATGCCTGGGCTGCCATGACCTGTTTGGTTTGGGAGAGAAGGAATCTATCATGCCATGGTTCTCAAGAGCCTTGGGCCCTCTTTACACAACCTATTCCTACAGTCATCTGACACATTCAGTCTTCCTCACATCATGAAGATTGGACTTCAAATGGTAAGTCTTGAGATTGAAACCATGATCCCAACCACATACACAAATCGATCAAGCAGGCGGAGATTCATCAAATTGTATCCTCGTACAATGTATGATAGTCGTGCACCATAATAAAGTGGAGAAACTCAGCTATCGGATGAACCCTTTTTGGTGGGCAGTTCAAACAACTTGACTCCCCTCACATCCATGACCAGCCCCCCTCCCACGTCACCCTTCCTGACACGTGCATACTCTACACTCCTCTCATCTACCGGGACACCCAATCCATCGAGTAGCCTCTCGCTTGTGTGTGGGATAAACGGTTGGAGAAGAATCCCCGTTATACGGAGGGTCTCGAGGGCAGCAAGGTAACATGACAAGGCGACGTCTGGCGGATGCACGTCCGACCAGGGTTCAAGAGTTGTCAGGAGAGCATTCGCCTGTCGAATCGTCGCTCAGTGGTGTCGAGAGATGAGAGACAACAAGCAACCTACGTGTCTCAGAATCAGCACGATCGTATGAAGCGCGTCCGCTACCTCGAGGTTTCTCATGGCGCGTGAGACCCGTGCTCCGAGGTTGTCCAGCAACGCCAACAACTCTTCATTGGTTGATAGCTTGCAGGTTTCGAGGTCCAACGAACTCGTCGACATTCCCGAAAAGTCCAAGTTAAGGAATTGTCTAGAGAATAGATCGCAAAACGACAGTGGATCGGAACAGGCTGCCGTTACTTTTGCAGCTCGGCTCTTGATGGTATTCGATGTTATCCGAAGAAAGTAGTTTCCAAGCGAATTCCGTATCTCATCTGCATGCTTCCGGAGCTGTTCCTCGGACCAATCTATAAGGAGTGACGTCAACTTTCCACTGCAGCGACAAACATCCAAGGGGACTCACCGACGTCATCCCGGAATCTCCCTCCGACACGCGCAAGGTAGAATCGAACGGCGTCTACTCCAAATTCATCCATCGCAGCCATAGGATCAGCCACGTTCCCGAGAGATTTCGACATCTTCTTCTGCCCCGCAGTCCAATGGGCATGCGCCAGCAGTGTTCTCGGCATCGCAAGGTTCACAGCATGCAGGATCGCAGGAAGGTAGATGGCATGGAAGCTTCTACGCATGAGATTAAAGACGCGCCACGAAGCAGTTCCAGACGTACCGAACGATGTCCTTGCCGACGACCTGCACATCCGGGGGCCACGCCGTCGACCCGGCGGAGGGATACCCCACCCCACTCAGATACACCAACAAGGCGTCGAACCAGACGTACACGGTCTGACTTGGGTCCCCGGGCACGGGGATCCCCCACCCTATTCTGTCCCTCGGTCTGGATATCGACAAGTCCTCGAGAGGTCCCGTCTTCAGCTCGTGAATCACTGCGTTCTGGTAGACGTCCGGGTGTACGCCGCGCGACGCGCGACCATCCTCGGCTTGCGCGTTGAGCTCAGCGGCGGTGGCGTAATGCGCGAGGAGAACCTCGCGGAACTTGGACAGTCTGAGCTTGTAGTTTACTTCGCTGGACCATTCCACGACGGCGCCCGTCTCGGTCGCGATCTTGGTGTTTGGGCGGGTCGGATGAGACGTGATGCGAGAGGACGGGTAAAAGCATTCGTCGGTGGTGGAATAGTACCCCTCGTAGGTATCTTTATAGATGAGTCCTTGGTCCGCGAGCGTACGCTGCACAGACACACGGGTGAGGAATGGCGGCTGTAAGGTGGTCGACGACGCTCACCCAGACATGTTCGACGGTGTCGCGATGCTGTCGTTGCGTGGTGCGCATGAACACGGTCCCGCTGATATTGGCTCTCTCGCCGAGTTTCTACACGAACGTGAATACACACATCGGCGAGGCGAGGGAAGGGGGGCACAGACACGAAACTCGGCGGATATGACGTCGCACCACGCAAGTGGATCGACGCGTTTCGCTTCGGCTGCTTGCTGCATCTTGAGACCATGCTCGTCCGTGCCTGTGAGGAACACCACGGGCCGAGCGGGGTAAAGTATGCGCTGAAACCGCGCAATGATGTCCGCGGTGACGAGCGAGTGGAGGTGTCCGATATGCGGGCCTTGCGAGCCACGTCAGCGGGCGGGTCCAACGAAGAGACGCTGGCTGGGCTCACGAGCGTTGGGGTAAAATATGGGCGTGGTCACATAGAATGGTTTGTCGGTGCTCTGGGTCGCGTTGTGCCGTCGGACGGGGAGCACAACGCGTTTGGCTACTGGTCTCGAGAACGCGAAAGAGTCTGAGCTACGAATCCTCAAGCGGAGACCTCTGCAGGAGAACATCCGGGTCACCGAGGGAGAACAACTTGCTCGCCATTTTAAGCAATTTACCCCTGAGGCTTACGACGACTACACAGATCAAAAAGTTACTTGGTGGATTTTACGAGTGCAAATGGCAAAGCTCTGCACTACAATAGTCCACTTTCACAAGCCTATCTCAAACTCAGGATTTTTCCGGCAAAATCGCACGAAGAGGAGGTTGCTTCTCCTAGTAAGCCATACCCTATAGACAGAAAACAGTTTGAGCGTGAGCAAACAAACGCGAAAACACTGACGATCGTCGTGGTCGGGAAACCAGGGTCGAATGGAACAACGCTACTTGATACGCAGTGAGAACGATTCCAAGTGCTTCGAGGTTAGCCTGCAAGCGTTCCACCTTGCGACATCCAATGATGGAGAACACATACGGCGCCTTTTGCATGATTTACGCAATCGCGACCGAGGTGATGTGCTTCGCACCGACTTCTTTGGCGACCTTCTCAAATGCGACACCCTTTCTTTCTCGTTTCGCTTCCACTCTGGGTTGAAAGCCGTACGGCCATTTTCGCCCGACTGAAGGCGTTGTTGCCAGGATGGATGTTGCCGAGCGCGTTGGACATCAGCCTCGGTTGAATCAAAGTGCCGTTATACTTGGCTGGTGGTTCCCTCATCATCGTTGAGGGATACGCAATCGCGCCGCAGTAGATGTAAAGTATCATCCATCATCCATCAAAATTGTCATGGTTTCCGCCGAATGCTGACTGGTGTTTGGATCCTCCCATAGCGAGCGTTTAGCTGAGTGATCTGAGTGGAGCACGATGCTTGCTTTGAGAACCCAGGTAACACGCAAGCGAGCAGACAAAGAAAAGATTTGTCAAGACCCTCCGAACGTGGGCACCGTATCTCTGTGGGTTATCAATAACATTAGCCCAGGTCAATGGGAGCGTACCTTGCGTTAGAGTAAGAACCTGATCGAATGTTACTTTTCCCTAGCCCTGATCTTACAGTATCAGGCTGCCTTACGATACAGCGATGAACGTTTTACAGTGCTGCACAGACTGCCGCATCTGTAGCTTTATCGCCTGACGACTCTTTGTGGGCGGTGAATCCACCGCGTGTCAATGTGAATGGCTCGCTGCGATTCCTTAGGCCATACAGTGTCTGTCACTCAAAGGCGGCACCTCCATAGTGGGCCTAATTTTGCATCAGAAAGTCCAAGATGAAAATTTTGATAGGAAACCTGCCCAAAATTAGCGTAAACCTGCATTTCCGAAAAACTCGGACATTACGTAATCGTTCACTTTTGGGGTTCGCCGTATCACCAATAGCAGAAAACGTACACGCTCGTCGCTCGGTCTCCCGCAACCCCCCCCATGTAGTTAGGCTGTGCCACGGTATAGGGGTCTGCAGTTGCCACACCCATACCATACCCGCGTCACAGGTAGGTTACCCGATTTGGCAAGTCGCGGCGGTGCCAGTGACCTCTGAGGCCCATGGGAATTGAACTTTCTGAACATCTGGACGTCCGCCCTCTCCGTCTCCCATGACGGTCCTCACCCACCCTGACCATGACACCGACACGATTATGACAACGCACCCTCTCCCTCCCCCTCGTCCTCATCCATCTTGTGACAACGATGCCGTCCTCACTGGCACCACGACGACGATGACGCGACGCGACGCGACCCCACCCATACCCTCCTGTTCGCCTACGAACACGAATGCGAACGCAGACAATGCGTTCGCATTCGTATTTGTATGCGAGTGGTCATGGTCACTCACCAGCCTAATACTTGGCTGGTATGGTCAATACCTGCGGGTATGGAAATCCATACCCGCCTTCAAACCCGTACCCGTGACCACAAGTATCAACCCATCGCGGGTAAGGTTCGGGTACGAGCAGTGATACCGCCTACATGTGTAGTCCTGTAGACAGTCGTGTCCGACTCGGACCTCAGGGGTTTCCGGCAACTTCGGCAGGGGCTGTGTACTCCAAATATGGGTATCCTTTACCCGTTTATAGTAACTCCGATTAGGCTCCGCTTGAAGTTCACTTTTCGACAAGTCAATTTTTTTATTTTTGAGAATTTTAAAAAAGTAACGAGATAACATTGAAGCCAGACTCAAAGGAGTCGATTGGCACAGTTTCCACGGAAAAAAGTTGATTGCCCAATGTAGAGTTATTGATACAATTTTGCCACTAAGCCAGTTGCCTATTTTAAGTGACCGACACTGTAGGGACAATGCGCCCTGTACCTGAAGGTCCTAATGAGGCAAGCGGTCGATATGTCGGTAGCAGCTGATCATGCGGTGTAAAAGCGGGTTGCATGTGGCGTTCCGGGACCTTGCCCTGTCCGTTAACGCTGACACAGCCAACAAATCGGAAGCCCGCCGGCGGGAAACACTCTCTATACGGGCTACTAAGACGAACAGTACAAGGGGGGGGGACGACTACTACGCTCTACGAGGCGCAGGGTACTATATAAGTATATGTCGACAGGATCCCAGTAGGATGCCAGTGCCAGTGGGCTTACACAAATATACAGCAGCCCTGTCGGATTCAATGCACTCGTTTTGGTTCCTTAATAAGGTGCTTATCGTTTGAGCCGGGGTTGTTACTCACCGCCACACTGATCACAGAACATTACTATACGCGATTCTAGCCATAGGCCGCCACATGGAGGACGATTGAGCGGCCCGCTTCGAAGGTTAATGATGCGAGGCGAGCTTGAAACATTCTGATTTCATTGCGGCGTTAATGGTGTTGACTTCTTTACTCGGTCACTGCCAAGGGATGCGGTGTGGTGGCTGGCGCTGCATTCGCTGTAGTACGTATGCAGTCCCTGACGCTGTGACAGTAGCTAAGCTGGTCAGTTCAAGTTGGTCACCGTGTGCCAGCGCTAGTCCAAATAACGAAGATCATTGATGCATGCCGTTCACGACTCGGCACCTGGAAGCGTACTAAAAGGAGGAGCCGAAAAGGCTTTCGCTCAAATTCACTACCCCAACGCTAACTAACCATTCATCCTCCCGCCCTCGCTGCTCAGTCTCTAGTGAGCAGGAGGCACTATTTAATTCCTCCTAATGTATCCTCTCTTGATATTCATCATTTCATTTTTTTCGTTCACCCATGCCGCGTCCATCATTACGCGTTCGCAAACCAGTGCTCGATCACTGCTCCCCAATACTGTCGGACCCGTCACTAACTTAACAATATCCAATGGGATGATTGCCCCAGATGGTTTCTTGCGCTCGTAGGTTGCCTTTCGGTTGCTTGTTCCTTCGTATTGACTCCACTCCAGGACTTCGCTTGCTGGAGGCACCTTCCCTGGACCGTTAATCAAGGCTCATAAAGTGTGTTCATTGGTGACACTTGCTGTTTATCTGACTGAAATTCAATCAAAGGGAGAGCGTTTTGCGATTAACGTAGTCAATGAATTGAAAGATCCAGAAATGTGGCTGAGCACCAGTGTGGTATGTACCGAGGAGTTCGATCAGAAAGCGGCATTCACGCTTCCTTCAGCATTGGCACGGACTGGTCCAAAATGGTACAAACTATGTTGATGGTACATCGTTTGTCACGCAATGTCCTATCACGCAGAACAACTCCTTCCTTCACCGATTTGAGGCGAAGAACCAAGCGGGGACGTATTGGTATCACTCACACTATTCTTCTCAAACTTGTGACGGGTTGAGAGGACCTCTCGTCATATATGATCCCAATGATCCTTATCGCCATTTGTATGATGTGGACGATGGTGAGTGGATAGCCCGAAACCGTAAATCTTGTAGTGAGATCGTTCTCCAGAGACAACTGTGATCACCCTCGCAGACTGGTATGCTTTTGGTCCTATTTCCGAGATGGTTCTAATCGTTTCACGGTTTAAGGTATCACATTGCCTCTCCAGTGCTAAACTTCATTATTGGTACCAATGCTAACTCGACCCTCATTAACGGACTTGGGCGTTACACAGGGGGGCCCAAGTCAGAGCTCGCTGTTATTAACATCGAGTATGGCAAGCGCTATCGCTTCCGTTTAGTTGGGATGTCATGCGATCCAAATTTCTTGTTCTCCATCGATGGACACAACTTGACCGTCATCGAGGCTGATGGAAGATTGACGGAGCCGCTCCTCGTGGATTCGCTCCAAGTGTTTGCCGGGCAACGCTATTCCGTTATCATGAACGCCACGCAGCCAGTCGATAACTACTGGATACGGGCCCTGCCAAATACCCCTGGTTCAACCTTCTCCGGAGGACTCAATTCTGCCATTTTACGATACAGTGGCGCGCCAAGCCAAGATCCAACGACCAACCATTCGACGTCTGTGATGCCTCTTCTGGAACAGAATCTGCACGCTCTCATTAACCCAGGAGCACCCGGCATCCCCAAGTATGGGAAAGCGGACATCAACATCGAGATCTCCGCCAACAATATCGGTGGTGTATACTATATGAATGGCGTTCGGTACCGGCCCCCAACTGTACCCGTACTGTTGCAGATATTAAGCGGTGCACAAGATGCGACTGACCTCATGCCAAACGGAAGTGTGATTGTCTTAGAGCCCAACAAGGTTGTGGAGTTGACGATGAAGACTATTGGCTTCGGTGGCCCTGTGAGCTCTCATTCTTCATCGTCTTAACGTAATTACTTACACTTGCTCAGCATCCCATCCACATACATGGGGTTCGTCCATCCTCAAGGAACTATTCACATGTCTGACTTGATTTACAGCATGCTTTCGATGTTGTCCAAAGCGCAGGTGACAATACGACCTTCAACTACAAAAACCCCGTCCGTCGAGACGTGGTGTCTGCTGGCATACAAGGTCAACAAATGATTATTCGATGGGTGACGGACAATGCCGGTCCATGGTTCCTGCACTGGTACAGTCATTTATCGTCTACCAAGTGTAACCCTTATTGACGTCCCACATCTAGTCATATCGATTGGCATCTAGATGCGTGAGTATTTTTGTGTTACGAAAGCTTGCTCATGAGCTCTTCCATAATACATAGTGGTTTTGCTGTTGTGCTGGCCGAGAATCCTGCCGGAGTGCGTAATCATCTTGGCATTATTCCTGGTAAGCGCCTTTGTCAACTGCTTGGAGCTATCTTATATCCATCCGACTAGAATCATGGGACGACCTGTGCCCGAAATACAATTCGTTGTCCCCATCACAGCTAGGAGCTGTGAACGCCAAGCAACAAGCTGCCAATATCTCTACGTTACTAGTTCCGGGTTGATATGTTGATGTCGTTAGTCAGAGTGTTCATTTGGATGAAGGGATACTACATGGCTGTAGTTTGGGTATAGACTAATCATTCTGGATGTCTGGATCAATTCGTTGGGCGGTATTTACATAAATTCCGGCACCGCAATGTTTTGTGATCCTCAATAGGGGTCTCCCATCACTCCAAGAGGCCCAAGTTACTGTACCTGCAAACATAAACCCAGGCATTGCCAACATTCCCGGATGCGACCCTGAAGTTCAGGCGGTTGCAGGATCTCTGCTGGAACAAGACAGGCAGAATCATCATTGCTTCTTCAACCCACAAGGTTTTCATAATCACCTGAGCCATCAGTAAGGGGAAATGTCATGTCGAGGCGACGGACGCTCGATGCATGTTAGCTTGCTTGCGGCATATGCATATGATTTGGGTGCTCCTGCGGCCCTTCTGCAGGCTATATATGATACAACGTCAAATCCAAAACCCCATTGATGGTGAAAATGATACACCGTCGGAACGAGTCAAGATAACCCCCGACGACTTTACAAAATATGTCGGACAGGAAAGGTGTGTGTGGCAGGTGCATCGTCGTCCAGTTCATGGATCCAGATGACCAGGTACTATCGTGCCTTCTTGGCTTGCTTCACAGAGCGGATCAAAGAGTACGGGGTGTAGGTAACTTGATTTTGTGATCTTCACGACTTTGCTTCTAATTCGTAACTTTCGTGACCATTAGGTATCATCCGCTGATCCAGACTGGGATACATTTGTTTGGTTTTGTGTGTCTATCAACCACTTTGTCATTGATCTGAACTCAAACACAACACGGTGGGTAAGCTGTAATTCCGGTTGGGGAACGGTAAAAGACAGTCGATCTATAGAAGTAAGCAATGTATCCATGCCTCTATTATGTCTTATTCGATGTTACTATAGTTTATGTGACGCTGCTTATCTACCTGCAACCT
>JBBPQL010000199.1:0-15052 GCA_038092515.1 Boletus subparvulus | reverse complement strand
ACTGTAATTCCGGTTGGGGAACGGTAAAAGACAGTCGATCTATAGAAGTAAGCAATGTATCCATGCCTCTATTATGTCTTATTCGATGTTACTATAGTTTATGTGACGCTGCTTATCTACCTGCAACCTAAGCTCGCAGCATTTGTTGCTTCCCATGTTTTGTTGTTTAACATAAGTGACATGTGAATGAATGAATGAATGACATACATCGCGTGCGTCACGTGCCTTATACGATGCGTTCATTTTGCCAGCGCGTCATTAGCTTGCCAAGAGCGATCACATACAAACCTGTTACCAGCGGACGAACAAGTGTCAAGTACTCAACTTCCCACTACCACCTGCACTTTATATCTGGCTGGCTCGAAACAATACGAAGAATCGGGAGCTATGTTCCCATACAAGTTTGCACCACACTCCCAGAAAAAGGATACAAACCTAGCAGACACTGCTTTCGGTGGCCCATTCAAAAGATCGAATCTTGATGTGACCCCCAACGCGACCATCACTGAGAGTACCACGAAAAGGGTGTTTGACGGCGGTTTCTCTCACTTGCTCTCATCGCGTAACGCTGAGTCGCACACTCTCGGCGGCTCGACTTATCCACACCATACTCCAGAAGTCGTAGATAGCAAACCGCCTATCCATGCGATAGTAAGTCGATCCATCGCTCGCTTCTCTACTTCCCGTGCGTATCTGAACGGCTTATCTGTTAGCGAACATCTTCTGGGCTCAGTTCTGAGCCAATAGGTGGGTATATGCACGTGGATTCTGTCGTGGATACCCAAATGATGATTTTGGACGCATATACGCAGAAATGGGGTTGAACTCACGCGCATTCACATCGTCTACTTCGTCCGATTATCCCAAGAAACTTGTCAAACAGGAACCCGACCTAAACCCTTCTGTAGGCGAAATTGAACCCGAGATCTTCTTTGGTCCTATGGCAGCCAATTTCCGCAACCTGCAGAAAGAATTGCGCCAACAGGTGCATTTCCTGCCTATTCTTCGACCCTTGATTCTGATGAAAATGCAGCGCGAGTATACAACTCATTTAGAATCGCGACTGGCGGCCAAGAGTGAGGAGAATGCTATGCTCTCAAGGGATCTCGTTCGGATGGAAAGCGCGCAAAAGCAAGCAGTGGACAGGTATAGAGATGCACTTGGCAAAGCTGCGAAAAAGTGTGGAGTAGCAGTCTTTTTCTTGAAGTCTGCTGATTGGATTGCTCCCGTAGCTACTCCGCGCTCAAATCCGAGTTGGACAATTTTAAACGCTCCTTAGAGTCGTCATCACTAATTATATCGGAGGCGAAGGCGACTATGGAGAGTTTGGCAGCTTTGCGAGATAGCACACAGATCAGTCTTCGAGGTTCGTCTCGTTATCTACCCATCTCTTTCCCGCCCAGAGCACTGGGATTTTCCCAGACCTTGAATCCATGTTCGATGACGATGGTCGGTTCATCTTGACCGCTGAAACAAGGGAAACAGTTCATGAACTTCGTTCCGAGCTTTCGAAGAGTAGGTCGATGGTCAGTTAGGGGCAAGTGGCACCAACAATCGTTTTCGCAGCCCAACAGGTGGCAGACCTGCTTCGTGATAAGCTACACTCCATGGGCACCGACTTGGCAGAAGCGCGAGCCCGGAACTTGGAATTGGAAGAGATGACTACAGCGGATAGGAACCGATCTGAATCCACCACACTCAAAATCCGCCAGTCGGGTAAGAGAGAGTCATCATTGTACGGATAGAATGCTGATATGATCGAGAAGCCGATCAAATGATGGCAGTCACGCGGTATTTGCAAGAACAAAAGCACGAGTCGATACAGGCTACGGCGAAGGCTTATGAAATGGAACAACAGTTGGTGCATGCGCAGATAGGGTAAAATGTACCACACCCTCAACCGACGACATCACTGATTTGGGTAAACATGCTAAGATTGCAGGAGGCGCAGTCCGTGATAACCTCAATGAGGGAAGAGTACGTCCTTCCATTCCATTCCCTCGGAGATTACGGGTTGACTGTCATCCCCAAGAATGACTACGCGTGAAGAGCTTCATGAAGAACAGGGCGCAAAACTCCGTACCCTTCGTCATACGATCGACTTCCAAGAAGGGAACGTGAAGGCTCTTGAAGCAAGGTAACTCCATCATTGGCCCGTGATATTCCTCTAAACTTTATCTAGGGCTCGGAAGGCAGAAGAGGAGTTAGTTCAAGTTCTGAATCATAATCACGAGTTGCAGGGTCGGCTCGACTCTGCGAAAGGCCTAGAGAAGAATCTGACACAACAAGCATCGCGGCTCCTTTCAGAGCGTGATGAAGCCAAAGGGAACCTGCAATCAATTGAACGCCAACTTGCTGAAGTACAAGCTTGCGAAAAGTCTCTCTCTTCTGACAGGGAAAAGACTTTGATCGAACGGAATGCCCTTGTCGATAAACTGAAATCGTTTGACGACACCAAGCGTGAGGTCGACATGTATCGCGAAAAGTGAGGTCTATCTTGTCGGAGTACTCGCATTCACTCAGCTTGTTCAGGTACGCCGGGTGTCAGGTCTCCTTGAAGGTATGAGTTGCCTGTGCGTGCTCCCGGATTTTTTCTGCCATTGCGTTTGCAGGTCCTTCAGGAGCGGTTTGATGATCAGTGCGTGGCATTGGCTGCGTCAAAGGAATCCATCGGCGAACTCCATGTAAACACTCAGCTATTCTACGCGAATGTTGCTGAAGCATGTTGAGCAGGAGCGCCTTCATGCAGTAGAACGTCAAGCAACCGTCGGTATCCATCTTCCACACAGATTGTCAATGATGTTGATTTCCCCTTCAAGGAAACGTCAATTGAATCCAAACGCGAGATAATCCACCTTCAAGAACAGAATGGAGTGTTGAAAGCCAGTCTTGATCGTGCAGCCAAGGAGATCGAAGATAAAACCGCATCGTTCCAAGCCCTTCAGATCGAGTTGTCCCGCAAGGAAGGCGCCTTCCAAGCCTTGGTAGAAACAGAGAGGTTGGGCAAGAAGGAGGCGCTTGATCAAGCGCAGGAAGTGAAAACTAAGGTCGAGTCGCTCCTCATGGAGCTTACTCAGGAAGACTTTCGTATGCAGGAAATGGCTAAACGACTCGCCGCGGCCGAAGCTCCGTGCACTGAACGCGAACGAGAAGTGGCAGCACTGAAGGTGCGCATCGCCGAACTAGAAGCAACCGAAAAGAGATTAGCAGACCGAGCTGTGACTATTTCCCACCGATACGAGAACAATGACTTGGTGAATTCCATTTCCCTCGCTGCATCTGCGATGACGGCAGCTACCCCCCACAGAATGACGACGAGAAGACATTGGTTGCTCTGTTAATGCAGAAAGCCCGAGCAATCCATGATCGCGAGATGGTGGAGAAGACCAACGAAATTAAACGGGTATGGGTTACAAGCTATCGTGAATGGAGCAATTATCATTTGCTCAACTGTTCCCAGCGTGACAACCTTATAAAACAACACGAAGCAAGGATCGCACAGCTGGAAAATGTCCTCGCCCGCCGGATCTACGATGAGGTTGGCGAAAGTCGATTCGGCGTTCTCGCTGACCCAAATATGTCATGGTCGGCATCCGCAAAAGGTACTGACGAACAAAGTAACTCAATGGCCGTTGCCACAAAGCCGCAGGGACCATCGTCCGATTATCAGCCAGAAATCCGCGGCGCTGCACACGAGGGTCACTCGACCACCGTAACTCATGGCACTGCTGAAGTGGCCCCCGTGAATCTTTCTATCTCTGGTCCTTCGAGTCGATCAATTGGCTACTCCACTTTTGCCAAACTTGGCAGAGAAGACACCGATGACATCGCAAACTTCGAAGATGAAAACCCACCAGTGGCGACGGGGAAACGAGTCATGTTCGCCGAGGTCGAGGTCGAGTCCTCGCGGCCCGCGCGGCGAGTGGTGCATCTATTTGTTCTATCCTGTCGTTTATCTGTTTTTGACTGCCCCTTTCCTCTACTCCTTTCTTCACTGCTTCCTATCCGAATTCCTGCTTTGCGTGACCCTCGTGTAGAAGCATGGCAGGGGAACTGGGGTGGAAAAATTGGTGGTCGGCCAGGTTTGGTTTTCTCCCGCGTGTCTCTTCTTAACTCGAGTTCCTTGCAGGTCGTGGTCCCGGATTCAGGCAGTGGAACTGGAACTGGCACTGGCAACAAGAGGAAAGCAGCACCAAAGCGTCGTTGAAGTAAAATCGCCCAGCGAACCTTACTCTTTCATTGACCTTGTTTCCTTCTCTGTTGTCGCACCGCTACTACCTCTACATGTCACTACATGGATGTTGTACTCGAACAATAGTCTGGTGTTGAACCGGATGCATTCAAAACAGGTTCGCAAAAAAGAGAGAAAAAGACTTTGACATTGATACAAACATGAGTTGGTATAGACGGACAGGTTATACAAGAGCATGTGACTGGTGCTTAGCAACAAGGCATACCGACAACGGTGTCTATGTGCGGTCAGGGGAGGTAACAATCGTAAAGCGGGCCAAGCAAAGACACGTGCGGGGGAGGACAAAGCAGTGATATACGACACGAAAGCGAGGATAGATATAGAACGTCCAAGAAGGTATCAGTATGCGATCATGGTTGAGGGGTAAGCACAGCGTCCGGGAGACTGGAGCGTCCAAGACACCAAGAAAAAAAACACAATATAATACAATGCGTGGCGTGGCGAGGAGATGGGAAGGGGACGGGCAGAGGGCAGCGGATATACACATACAACTGCGATAGGCAAATAGAACGCCTCAGCCTGGAAGGCGCAGGGTATCGCCTTCGAAGATGATGTCACCCTTGTCTGAGAGGGCAGCGACAGCTTTGGCGACCTCAGCAGTGTCAAAGTCTTCGTGTTTGTCCAGGGGCATAGCGGCGTTGAGGTAAGTCAGCAACGAGGATATCGTCATGTCGTCCGTTGATTCGTAAGTAGCCATGAAAAGATATGCAATCGATGAGAATATGAAATTCATGCTACAAAACAGAAAAGGAATCGTCAACAATCCATAATCCAGTCTCCCAAGATAGAAACGGTAAATAATAAAATCAAAAGAGTAAGACAAGAAGAAAAGGAATGACTAGAATCACGTACCGGCCATGCACTGAGTCCAAATCCGCCAAACCCAAGATAAGCCTTCGGGGTAATCTGTTTGCCGACGTCCCCGGTTCCACCGTGGCAACACCATCTTCATACTTGCATTTGGGACGTACCGCACGCGAGGGTTGTACTTTCCGAACAGAGCCACTCGTTGGGGCATCAGATGTGGTTGGCCATGGCGGACCGAGCCGGTTATCGGCGTTATCGACCAACCGGTGCTTCTTGGCAGAAAGCGGGAGAAGCCGAAGTTCACTTGGTATGGGAGCCTTCAATTTACGACTCTCGTCCGCCCGGTTAGATTCGGGTCCATCGGCAGGACCGTCGTCAGAGTCAAGCTCGTCCTCAGCAGAAGCGTCATCGTCAGTGAGGCTGTCCTCCGCAGCGGGCTGAGCTCCCTTGGCCCTCGCGTCCGCTGCTTGAATGGCTTTTTGTGCGCGTCTCTCGCTAAACCCAAGAAAATAACCCACAAGGCCATACCGTCAACGAATGGACGGCGAACAAACGGGAGAAAGAGGTCCACTCGTGTGAGAGACATACAGGGACAAGAATTAAAAGAGAGACGACCCACTGCCTGGCTAAACATTTTCCACGATGTTGCAACCACGGGTATGCACAATAAGAACTGTCCTGCCTGAGCTGCACCCATTTCTTGCAAAGAGTACAAAATACTCTGTTTGGTTCAACCTCTCCGACGAGCGCGTCTGCCCTGAGGGTAGCCGCTCGTTGTTCGGCATTTCGCCGGCGAGACTCAGGGGCTGGAGGGAAATTAGTTGGCGTGAGGTCCTTGAACGAGGAAGAGGGTGAGCCTGGGATGCCACCAGACTTCGGGATGGCAGGGGAGGGATCTATGCTTGTTTGTGAAATATGTTGCGAGCCTCCTACATGGAGAGCGTTGAATTCATTAGGATCGTCGGAGCGGGAGGGTGCATCATCGGTATGAAGTCTGCCCATGCTCAAACCTAAGTGCAAATAACAAAAGGGACGGAAAGACGGACCTGGAGCTTGAGGAAGGCTCCAGTTGGTTTGGGGATGTAGCCGATTGACCCTCGCACTTCTGACAAACCGAGCGGTGTTGCAACCACTTTTGCACAGCGTGCATATGATTTTCCGAACTGAGTGGAAGCCACTGGTCACAGATGTTACACAATACACGCTCGGCGTCGAATTTGCGGACATCAGGGTCCTTGGATAACAGAGAATTGCGCTCTTCCAAACCATAGCTGTTCTTGGTGTTTCTGTGTGATAATGTGAAATTCGGTGGCAGCCGGAGAAGCCACTGATATACTGACATTTTCTTTGATAGGCAACTCTTCCTGTGTGCGTCCCATGGAATGGAACAATACGTGGAATTAGGGCGCAGGCGAATCCACTTGTCACAGGAAGCACATAAGACACGATAGGCCTCGAACTGCGCGACATAGGGGTCTGCACGCAAGTAATCAATACGCTCCTCTTCTGATCGCTTAGCACGTCGTCGTTTTGGTGGTGGATTCGCGAGGGCCTCCGCTGTGCTCTCCGGGGTATAGATCACTGGCTCCGGAACTGACTGGGTAGTGTTGGCACTGAGGCGGGCGACGCGTCGACGAATGATATCACAGACACATGGACGTGACATACCACTGTTGACGGTGCGCGTCCCAATGTTTCAAGGTAAAACCGCCGGTTGCTTCGTCCCGGAAGGAAACACCTTCTCCACAAACCTCACATATGACGCGCCCTGTTTCATACTCGCCTTTCGGCGCTGTAGGAGAGCCTTTCATACTCTTGGTATCACCCTCGGGAGAGTGATCTCGCGTCGGGGGCGTCTTGCGCTTACGAGGATTCCTGATACGCTGCTGAGGGCGCCTGGAGACGGATCAAAGGATCATACGCACATTGGGGCAGACAGCGACGGAGATGCCAACGAAGTGGCAACACTGCAAGTCGCGTTTCTCGTCAGATCAGCAGGTATGGCAAGCAGAGCACGCACGGACGGGTGTCCACGTCCATATCCTCGGATATGGATGCTCGGGGCAACGACTGGAAGCAGTGGCACTGGAAGCAAAAAAAAGGGGGGGAAGCGATAGATGATGCAGAGAGAGTGAGAGAGCAGGGTTAATATGTGTGTAAGCTAGTTCGGGTCCAAAACGTATTTACAGAAACAAGAGAAAAATATGTCACAGATCCGGGATTTCGATTTCGAGAACATAACCAAAGCTTCGCACGCACCCATTCAATCTCCGCAGAACATTTATCGTCAATTATCCAGGAACGCAAGCAGGAACGTCCTCGAAACGCATGTCCGTTCCTTTTCCGTAGCTGCCGGGTCGAAACTTTGTATGCCACTTCCCAGGTGGTTTTCTCGTCCTAAGATTGCAAAGCTGGATCCCGGCGAGTTTGCGATGGGCCAGTCATCCCCGCTACTTCAATTCTCTGTGCACGTTTCCATGGAAGTGTTCCCTCCCATGTTCTTCCCTTATCCAGTCACGTTTCATTTCTGGCACTCTCATCCGGCATTTCCAGAAACGTGATATCAAATCGGCTGTTCAGGCTTTCATTCTCCCTGTCTCCTTCCCCGTTCTTTATCATTATGCGATGCTTTCGGTCATGATTTGATCGCTCCTAGTAGTGCAATCCAGGCGTGCTGGCCATCCCGGTTACTCACCTTCCGAATCTGCGTATTCGTATTGATCTTCTTTTACATACAGTTTGTTTTCGCAGCATTCATCTTACTCCCCGGGTCTAAGACGGAACTCTATGTTTGCTCACTTCATGTCGTGGTCGCCCGGAATCGCCTGCGCGTGATGTGAATATTGTTGCCGTTGTGTCACTCCTATAACTTGTCCCACCCTTGCGATCTTTCTCTCGCATTTCAGTGTCAATCACTCAAATCCTGTGGCAGGCCACGGTCCGACATCTGAATCTCCCTGTGTATTCCACGTCACCCCGTGACATCTCCCGAGGTTTTGCAGGACATTAGTTCTGCTGGCATAAACCGAAGTGCGATGACCTCCCCACCTGGGCCACGCCTATTTTGGCCCGCCTGGAACATGATCACATCGAAGTGTCGATTCAAAACCGCTGGTTTGTTTTCCATTCTTTGTTTCTATTTTATTTTATTTTATTTTTGAAATTCCGTGTGAAGAACTTTTTCAATGTAGACGAAGATTCGGTAAATATATAAGTTGACCACATCTCCGGAACTTTCAGTCTATGTCGTATTCAATTGATCGCCGTTGACATAGCTCAGGAAAACACATGGACCCATATGGTTAGGCCTCCCAGCGTCCACGCGGTCACGAGGGGGGATTCCCGGTCCTTATGTTTCAATTTTAATGGCACCTTCTATGCTCCCCGTGAGGTGGCGCGCGAGAATTAATGTTTCCCCGCAGGATTAGGTTTTAAATCAGAGTCACAGTTGAAAGTCCAATATCCTTTGAGAGTAGTTTGTACATGTTGCGCCGTGGCCATGCAGGCGTCGATCGCGATAGCATCCTTAATTGAGGCACAGGATACTTCATCTTGGGAACTTTCGAGCATTATTCTGGCTAGTCTTTGCGCCCGTTCCTATGGGTAATCTGATATGACATTGGTCGAAGTATGATATGTGATATATTATTGTGTGTCACTGCCACTGCCAGTTGCACAAGACATATCTGATCTGGGTCAGAAAGTAAACATTGCGGAGGAAGGATCCCCCTTCAAAGAAGTCGACATATCTCAGTTAAGTTTCGTACATTAATATCAAATGTCATCTTTTTGTCATCTGATCCTCCCATTGAGGTAGCGAACCGAATTTCTGATTGTGATTCAAGAGAATAACCTGACATACTCATACTTATGGGAACAGTAGTCTTAGATAGCTTCATCATTCGCAGTGTCCACGGGCGCCAAGTCATGTGTGAAGCGGAGGTAATTGCCATCGACGTTGTGGTCAGCCAAATCCGCGGACTCTTGATTCCACGCCGCCTCCTATGGTGTTGGTGGCACTTGCATCCCTCCGTCCTGCTACTGTAGAGGGAACAAAGAGAGTTTCAGAGAACATTGACGCTGTTTTCCACGTGGCGGAATTCTATTACTTACGACGATTCTCCATCGGATGGCGTGAGAATAACCTAACTGTCACACCCTACCGTATCCTCCTTCCTCTAAGAAGGCCTTAAGGCGGTTGACGATGATATTGAGCCCACTGAGCCACTTCGCAAGCTCAATGCCGAACTTCTCCTTGTCCTCCCCTTGAGAGATGCGAGCAATGAAATCTCGGCGGTAAGGCGCCGCCCTAACGGCGACCTAAACCAATGAAGAACAACAGGTAAACCTACAAACCGAGCGCAACTGAAAGTCGGGCAGTACGAAATGACGTACGACGGCTAGCGAACGCACAATAAATGTGTGGTGATGTCTGAGCACCTCATCATATGAGCGCTTGAAGCACACGTGCAATTCTACGGAAGGATCATTTTGCATGTGTTGCAATGCCTTGCATAGAAACATGAGACCACTGAAATTATTCAGTTTAGTATTCGAGTGTCGTTTTTTTCCGACTTAGTCAGTCGTGTGCCGGACTGAGACATGTCGCTCACCGAGTTAGGCGTATCAGGCAAGCGGTTCCATTACGAACTCCTTCTGACGTTTCGCTTCTGACAAGATTCTCGAGTGTCGTGGAACGCTGGGATGCATCTCGACAGCGCGACCGAACACCCTGCGAGGACAAGATAACAATAAGTAACTTCTTGCAGGAAGGAAATTGTGAATAGAAAACTGTTTAACAACGTTCCTCAATGTTGCCCTTAATGTCTGCCTGAACAAATCCGAAGACGCCAGAGCCAAGTAAATCTGCAGCAGCACTAAATCAGGGAAGATTCAGGTGAGAGACGTAATGGAAAGCATACTGAATAGCTTCACAAGCCCGTCCGAGGCTTCCAAAAAAGACGCGGTATCCACACCGTGTTCGGTGATGGGAACATTGGCAAACGACTAGGTCGATATTCTGAACATTCATTTTACGAATAGAAAAGAGCAAGTGGCTTACTCGGACGGTCTCGAAATACGGTTGTTCAGACATAGTATTATGGTGTAAGAGGAAGGTTTATGAATGTGTTGGCGGCGAACCCAGTTCCCTCTACCCTCAAGGCCTCATGTACCAGTGGCAGCCTCGAGGCCTCAAATTGCCACTTGCCACTCAGTGTATGTGGCGTAATGTCATATTATTCTGAGACAACGTGAATAGAAGAAGGGGTGAGCGTACGCGGAAACATTGAATTAAAGTTAATTTTTGGAGACTCTTCTAAGTTACGAATTAGATAATTTGCTATTCAGATGAGGACAAGTGAAACAAATTTGAAACAAAATGTCTCCTCTGCAATTTTCCCAACTCCCAGGGTGCGCCGCTCAACCGGGGAATGGGTCAATGCACGAGTGAGACGCAATGTTTTTACCGGGTTCGCCCAGTTCCTTGGCTGACCTGAAGTTGTCCGGATGTGAAACTCCTTCAAGTTGTTCGACCTGGTCTTTGATGACACAGCGCGATGTTTCACAGTGATTTCCGGTTCGCAGACCGGGGTGGGTGAAAGGGCGACCAGCCAGATGTGCGTACGGTTCATCCTGGCCACGAAAGAGGTTGGTAGTAATCTCGTCTCTGGTAGCGTATCGGTATGCCCATTCATTAGAATGGTTATGGTGCCGTTGGTCCCAATAAAAAGCGCGATTCAATGCTGTATCCATTCACGGTAGGGCAGACGTTTTGATTCCTCCTCAGTGCGGCCTATATTCATAAAGCACGACGGACTCACTTGGGAATGGTTCTTGCGGCGGCATATCCCCATCTTCTGAATCATTTTCGTCTTCGCTGGACAGATCCACCGAGTCATAGTGGCGAACCAATCGGCGTGTGGTTGTTGTACTGTGACTCCGGTAGCGTTCTGCAGGACCACGTAACAGCACATCCACATCTCCATAGCTACTACCGCCAAATGCCGGGATGGCGACGTCGCAGGGTGCTTGTCGTGTGCCATTCAGTGCTTCTGGCTTAGCTTTGGCGCGCTTCAAAGGGGTCAGTTGTATTCCCCAGATTTCCAGTCAAACTTCACTGACCTCGAGCTTCTCGATGCTGGGGCATTTACCTTTATGCTTGAGCCATAAGCCAGGATAGTACTTCGATCTCTTATCAAGGCTGATTTCCTTGTGGCATCCTCCGCAAACAACGCTCTTTGTCATTACGTTCTTCGCGTATTCATCTTGCTCAAGTTCCAACCTTCGTTGCTCTAAGGTCCTCCGTTTCCTCTCACACCCTGACGAGATCCAAGGGCTGCCTGGGGAATAAACAGACTCTGCAATTGGACTTGGGCTGCTACGCTGTTCCGGGGTTACTGGTGGAGCTAATGCGATCACTGTGTCGGGCGGGGAAGTGGGCGTGCGTGCCATGTGGGCTAGCCTCGCATGTGGCTTCCCCGGGCACGCCTTCCAGTGCTCGTTCACCAGCTCGCTGACAACACTCCACTCTGCTCCTCGGTCGTATTCAATTGCAGCATAGCATCTGCCGCATGGGATTTGTTGCAGCCGATGCGATATCCGACGATCATGACTAGATGCTTGGACGACGTTTTCAATGCGAGACATCGTGGTACGAGATTGGTGTGAACAAGGTAAACTGTCGCGGGAGGGGACCAAGGGGATGAACCAACGACTTGTCTACCACATTTCCTTTTGATGTCGAAAGTCCTCTCCGCATTGTTTGTTGTGAAATGTGGGACAACAGTTCGGATTGTGGACGTTGGTGGCCTGCTATTGTGCCCATATCTGGGACAGCGATTCTTCTCAAATGTCCCCCACACGGGAAGGTGGTACGATTGGTATGTTTGCTGCGCTGTTACGCCGTTTCATTCGAACTTCTCAAGGTAAGGTAGAATTCAAGTGGCCCAGTTCACACCATAGCAGCCTGATAGTAGGTTCTCCCGTCATTCCATCCGTTGCCCCAAACCACGTCATTCATTCCTCGGAAATTATCATACTCTAACCCTGCGGCGGTCCGATGAAAAGTTCTTTACGCCTCTTCCATGTTCCGTAGTCGGACAAACACAGTTACCACTTCTTTTTCAAAGCTCTCTGACTGACTTCTAGCGCCTCTCACTCGTGTTTCGCGCAAACAACAGCTCTTCTGCACGATCCGAAGTGGTCGCTACGCCGGGGAGGGGTGTTCATTAATGATTATATGTGGAATCCTTCTAAACTTTCTAGTTAACTGCAGCACTGACATCATTCGATAGGCACTGCCTCTTCGAGATAGTGAACATCTCCACGGTTCGTGCGAAATCGTAACGATTTTCTGTCAAGAGCTCTCTACGCAGCCCTGACGTCAGGCTATGTCGGAACTACAGATCCGAAAGACCTATTTTGATTGGACAGGGACCGCAACGCTATCTATCATCCATCTGAACGGTATCGTGGCCATTTTCAGCCAGGCACTGGCTGCTCCTGGGTGCGCGATGGTAATGAATATTGGATCTCGCCTTCAAACGAGTCCCCACTAGTGAGTAGACCGCGGTAGCAATAGACTATGGCTAATTGAAATTCGGATAGATTTGGAGCGGAATGGGCCGAAGGGAATACAGCACTTCATCCGGTGTTTATCAGCCGGGTGAGCCCTCGAAACTGAGATGGTTTTGAGATTTTTGCCGCCCCTGTTGATGTGCCGCAGGGTCCCTCTTCTCCTTCCGGGTGAGAAGCCCAAGAATTGGTACTATGGTTCGCATTCTGTCAGGATTCATTCTGTCTGAAGCGCCGTGGTGCTGTGGTGCCGCTGGGTGTGAAATCTGTCACACGCCGCATCATGGGGCCAATTTTTCATTTTGGGAACTCTTTACATACAGTAGTAACCATCCTGTAGCCTAAGGAGTTGCTCGGGAGAGTAGCGAGGAGTCGCGCGATTGGGATGATAGTTGACAACTGCTGGAAGGCCAACTTGTATTGGATCACGTTTATCTTCGCTTTTTCACGTTTACCGCGATTTTTTTGGGTTCCACGGAGTGCCCATTCATTCGTGCGTCTAATCTAATTTGCCGCATCTGATTTTCACACCACCACGGCACCTTTTAACTTTCTCCCAGGCGAGAACCGCATCCTTGCCCAACAGCACAGTGCCGCCCCCCTCCCGACCACTCTCAATGCCTCCAGAGCCCAACAAGGGCAAGTTGAAACGCAAGGCGAGTCGTAGAGAGATTGAAGAGTACAGATTTGATGGGGGCCACGCACGCGAAATAGAACAGAAGAGGAATAGTGGACAGATCTCGTGCGCTGAGTGCAGGAGGTGCGATCACCGCGCATGTTGTGCACTAATCCCTTTCCACATATTAATATTGACTTAATGGCACACCTGGAAGGTTGAAGATAAAGTGTGACAAGCAAATCCCCTGCCAATCATGCCAGGTACGTTTCGTCTTCTCGTGTCAGTTGCGCCACACAGAGTTCAACTCTCGCGCAGAGGAGGGGTTGCGCAGCATTGTGTCCTAATGGTTCGTTGTTTCGTTATCCGTGTGCTTCATTTGCATAATGGTGTGGTTCGTCACACAGGCAGCTTGTCTACTGGTCAAGGAACCCGGTACGACAATGTAACCTTTTTTGCGGCAATCATCTTCTAAGCGCCCCACGTCAGGTTCGTTCTCGCGGCCACCGAGCACCTCCATCGCCGCATAGGTAAAATGAGCGAGCGGATCCGGCAACTCGAAGATGCCTTATGTGACCTCCAATCTCAGCATTCGACGGAGCCTCACCCACTCCTTCGCGAAGACCTTCTGGGAGTCAATCACAAAGACGACGATCCATTCATCCCACTGGATGAGTCCGGGACTCCAAGCCACCCGGCAGAAATATTGGACACATTTGGAACGCTCTCAATCAACGACCATGGTATATCGCGCTTCTTTGGACCTACCGGGGGATCGCAGGTGAGTAAACCCTTGACGATTAGCACGTTTCCATGTTATATTAACCTGGATCCCCGCTTTATGTGAAGTGCCTCTTGATGGTATGTCCCATCCTTTTTAAGTTGAGCATCCACGTTCATCTCATTATCAGTCTGACAACATGGCCCAGCAAGACAGGACGGGTTCTTCCACACCAGATTCGGCAAGGGACTTCGAGGCTCCCCCGTCGCCTCAGGATCTTCGAAAGTTTTCTCAGGCGTTCCTGTTTACCTCAATGGGTCCAACTGGTGCCCTCCAAGAATCCCTCGAGGGGCAATTACCAAACTGGGAACGTGCTAGTTACCTCACACAAACGTATTGTGAACAGGCTGGTTGGTTGTTCCATTGTGTATCCAAGGACCAGATTATGGACGAGCTCCTTCCGATATATTACTCGAATGGACCCCCCAAGGCAACGGATGACAACAAAAGTGCCCATGACCTTGCGCTTCTCTTCCTCATTTTCGCAGTTGGTGCACTTGTTGATCTTACACAGGACCCGGCGAATAAAGAAGCAGAGCACTATCATCAAATAGCGCGTGCGGCTATTTGTTTGCAGCCCGTGCTGGAAAAGCCGTCTTTAGTGACCATTCAAGCAATTCATATGCTCAGTATTTACAACGCCATGAGTGGAAATGAGTTGTCAGCAAAGGAAACAGAAACCAACATGGAGACTACATGGTCAATGATTGTTCTTGCTGCACATCTATCCCAAACTGTGTGTCTTATCTCCTGAGAGATACTCTATTGTTGGTGCTCATTCGTTTCCATTTTACCAGGTTGGACTCCGTGGGTATCCCGTCAAGATTAAAGAAGCTGTTAGGACCTGACCTGTGGGTTTAGATCGGGATGGTACGCGATGGGACTTGCCTGAGAAAATTGTGCAACGGCGCCGCGTTCTCTTTTGGGATCTCTTCGTTGCGGATGCTTGGCATGTATGTAAAGGTCGTAGGGTTTGATACCTATCTGGCTGACATCTTGTCTCTCTATTTGAAGTGCCTTG
>JBBPQL010000198.1:0-41999 GCA_038092515.1 Boletus subparvulus | reverse complement strand
TCTGGTGATTCCTTGTGGTTCGGCAACTCCAGATCTAGATAGAGAGTCCAATCCTCTGTGTAGAAGCGGATGACCTTGGCAGCAAAGTATTCCTGAAGTGTCCAGCCACGAGTGTTCCATTTGCTCCCCGCAAGAGCCCCGCGCCGCGATGAAGAGCGAACACCACGAAGGAAAACGATCATCATGGCGGAACCCTCATACCACTTGAACAAAGCAACCAGGGTTTCTTGGAACACGGATGGATCTGATTTGTTGATACAACATGTATCACTCCATGCCCAATTGAATCCAGCCTTCCCAACGATCTCGCAGAACATCCGGAGTTTGTCGTGGGTGAGAGATTCCTCAAGATCTGTCACTTTGATGCCTACGACTTTCTCAAACAGGGGTTCATTGTCTTCCCACGTGTGCGATAGCACCACGTATCGGAAGTACTGTCGCACTTCACGCTTGATTCGGATGTAGTCGATGCGTGTCGTCATCGATGATACAAGCTCTTTGAAGATTGGAAGGGATTCGAATGCAGATCCCTGCTCAGCTCTATTGCAGAGACGGCCGGTGGTCGTATTGATGAGCACATGTGGCAAATGACCTGTAGTCTGTCGAACAATTTTGCGAATCGCTTCCTGTTTGCTCGATCGACTGATGTACTTGTCGCCATGCTCTGTCGAATAATGTGAACAAGTCATCTTTACCGTGGTAACAAGGATATAACTCACGACGAATGACAGGATCAGGTGACTCCGCTATCTTCGAGAGCATTGTCTCGAGCGCATCAGCCGCATTGTCGAAATCTCCTGCCTTGTGTAAAGCTACATGCTTCATCTCGTAACCCCGTGGCGACAGCGGATCGAGTGTGATGACCTGATCATGATGGGTCAACAAGATTGACCTCCACGAGGCAAAAATGACGTACCTGGTTTGCATCGTCTATAGCCTGCTTCCATGACCCAGTTGCCACCCGTGCCTTGCTTCGCTTGATGAGAATGCTTTGTGGGAGGCGGGGATTGAGGGACAATGCCGTCGAATAGAGGGAGATAGCCTCGTCATACCGCCGAGCATCCACTGCCGTATCTCCGAGATGCTCCAGTTTGTTGAAAGAACGCCGCCTGAACTCTGAATAAAATGTACGTAAGCGACGGCGCCCACACGGAATGCGATGCCGCTCACCAAGAGCCCATTCCGAGTGATCACGGTTCACCTCACCTCCCAATTCACTCGTCATTTGGTGCAAACACTCGACCGCATCCGTTACGCGGTCTATTGTTTCGAGACGCTCACATACGACCTGGTAGATCGTGACCCTGGGAAGTGTGAACTACGAACCAACAGTGTGTCAATCCCACGACGAGTGCGCGAACAAAAGAAGGTACTCACACCAACGGCGGAAAGCAAGGCATCTCGCCACAAATCGCGAGTCAGTTTTGCCTTTGCCCACTCTCTTAGAAGTGGTGTAGGGATCGACGAGTCACCATCGCTCCCGAGAGCGGAGAGACGTCGGTGGGTGAAATCTGACCAAAAACGTTGAATGTGTGTAGCCAAACAGGCAGAACACAAACTCACCAGACACCCACTCGGTCATGGGTCCGCTCACATAGACCTCCCCTCCCAATTCACTCATCATTTCGAGGAAACATTCGACTGCATCCGATACACGGTCAACTGCTTCCAGACGTTCACATATGACCCGATAAATTGTGACTCTTGGAAGTATGAACTGCAAAGCATTGGAGTGGCAATCCCGCGAGCAGTGCCAGAGATACTCACTCTGGAAGCGATAGCCAAGGCATCCTTCCACTCGCCGCCCGCCAATGTTGCTTTTGCCCACTCTCTCAATAGCGGTGTGGGAGTCCATGAATCGAAGCTTGGAAGAGGTGCCGGCGGTTCATTTTGCTGGACTGTGTTTGAGGCCACGTCATTATCACTTTCGGGAGCGGAGAGGTATCTGTGGGTGCAATCTGGGGAGAAGTTTCGAATGCAGGGCAACTATGTAAACTGGATGAACATAAACTGACCAGAAACCCACTTGATGAGGGGTCCGCTCATATAACCCTCTTCATCAAGTGTATTTATAATTTTGAGAAGATATTCGCGTGCATCATTCGTGCGACCCGCTGCATATAGGGAGTCACACAGACGCTGTTGAATCGTGACGTCGAGATCATCAAATCTCCATCCGGATATCTATCGGAGTCGGTGAGCGACTTGAATACGGTGCAATACACCCACTAGGGAGCTCACCAATGAGACCACCGAGAGCGATCGGCCCTCATTGTGTCGCATTTGGGCTCGTGCATGCTCAAACGATTGTATTGCATCATTGTAGTCGCTGCGCTCCATTTGGAAGTTTCCGAGGAGAAGATACATATATGCCTGCTGCAAATGTCAGTGGTGATATTCGTCGCGTGGTAGAACGTGTCCGCGTACCTGAACTACATAGCAGATCGAGTTGTAGTGGACGGTAGCGATGAGGTCGTCTACGCGTGATATCGCATCGCGGTGCTCTCCGGCGATAAACACGATGTCAGCCTGAGGGATATGAGCAGCTGAGGGGGACTAAGTTGGAAGGATACCGACCTTGACGAGAAGGAGAAAGGTGACGTGAGATGAATGGAAGCGTTCGAATGCGATATCGCATGCGCGATAGCCCTTGTGTCGTTCGCCGTTGCCGACAAGGGCTACACTCTTTGCGATGTAACCAATGACGGACGGCTCAATTTTGATGGCCTTGGTGTAAATTGACGTCAGTGTCAGTGTATGTAAGAACAAAGCAGTAAGCACCTCTTCGGCGTCGACGAGGGCTGCGTCCCAGTTCCACAAACGAGCTCGGACGAGAGCTCGACTAGCAAGTACATGATGGTTTGGATTGCGAGGGTCAGGGATCGCTGCGGTCAATAACGCATCCGCGTTGTCGAGCTGATCTTGCTTCCATGAATCGAGCGCGGCGTCGTCGATCTGAATGTCAGGTTCCTGGAGGGTGGGGTGTAGAGGAGACAATGGGATTGTATCCTATTTGGAAAGACGAGCGGAACAAGAAAGTTGTTCAGATACGCCATAATCTGAAGGGACACGATACTGACAGCGATGCGATAGAGACTTCTGATGGTGATTTTTCCGCTGTTTCCATTAACTGCAAGAAAGCGGTCGTCTGGAGAGAGTGCGATTGAATATATGGCTGGAGGGTATTCGATGAGACCGAGCTGGGCATGTGTTGATGTGTCCCAAAATGTGGCGGTATCGTTTGAAGAATACGCGATGAATTTCCCATGCTGTGGTAGGGCAATGCACGAGGTGTTGTCACTACCGGGGACTGGCCATTCCGAGATTGTTGACCCGGTGGATGCTTCCAATTGCTTGATTGTACTGCCGGATACGACGAAGAGGTGGTTGTCCAGCCAGAGGAGGCCAGCATTGCGCGACGGGCTTACCCCTACTGGGATGCCCACGAGCAAGCGGCCATCGTTGCTGTCCCAGACTCGAACGGATTTATCGGTGGCTGTTGCGATTCGATCGCCTTGCGGCGAGTACTTCGCGACCCTCGTACCTTGTTCGAGTGTTAGGACTTTTTTGCGAGTTGAGACGTCCCAGACGGTGGGGCGTGTGCGGTGGTGATTCTGACCCACGACGAGTCGAGTCGAGTCGGGCGAGAAATCAACTGCGAGGATGAACTGGTCATCCTTGTGCGAGAAGACTTTTTCGAATGTCTTTGCTTCCCACACAAACACATCGCACTGGAATGTCCCCGCTGCGATCCATCTGCCATCCTGCGACACAGCGAGACACTGGACATCCCGCGCTTCCATTGTTGCCATTTGTTTGCCGTCTTTCACTCGCCACACTCCAAGTCCATCACCACCGCCGACGATATACTCGCCATTCGCTGAGAATGCCACTGCATATATGCTGTGGCCACTGTCTATTTTAATGAGTGTGGAACCCTCTTGTTCAACGGTTAGCATTAATGCAACTGAATTTCACCAGTACGCACCAGTCATCGTGAATGTAGTCATCAGCGACACTGTCGCGGAGCAGTGGTGAGTCAACGAACAAGCTGTCTTCTTCGCACTCTATACCCGTTGCCTTAGATTGATATAAACCAGTGCACACGTGACATCACCTCGTGTTTTCGGTGCTTGTTTCGGGGCCGCATTTCCACCGTCCTTCACTAACTTGGGCATCCTCACCTGTTTCACAGCATTGTCAGACCGGTCTCACTCCCGCGATGTACGTATACCCCAACCCACTTTTGCTATGCTTAATACGCAGTCTCACATTGCAGAGTCGATCGTTGGAATCACTCGTAACCACATTGGCGAGATACCGCATATCTCATCGAGCGTCCGTCCACGCCGTTCGGGGGCAACGTGTCGTTCCGGCTTCCTGGCGTATACGCTATTCTATCCGCCCGTCCGCTTCTTCCATTGTTTGTCACACATTCCTTACACCGTTGTTGGCTTGTTGGCCCGTAGGATGTTCATTCATTCATTTGGCCATTCGCGACAGCAGATAGCTTTGGCTTTACAATCGGGGCAGGTCAGCACGTAAGATTGTCGATGGACACTAAACAACGTTCATTCCTGGAGCATCCACTGGATGACTATACAGCATAGTTGTCCCTCCTTTCTGTCGACTAATCTTCTGACAGGGTAATCGCTCGACAACGATGGGTAAATCAAGGTGTTTGGGTTCGCCTTGACGCCGGCTCGGGCTTGAGGGTCACCTGCTGGCTTGCATTGGCTGCCGTAGTTGGCTTCTCAATGTACATGCGGCAGGTGTACGAAGAATGAGAAAGGTCTTATCTTGTCTCGAAACAACAAAGTGTGGAAATGCAAAACGTATTTCATACCCTCGCCGTTCCTGTTCTCGCACAGCTCTATCCCTTTATTGCCACCTGGACTCTGCCCCATTGACCAACACCGCCTGAAACTGTCGGACATTGTCTCATTGTCACGCTCTTGTAGCGGGCTCGTCTTTCTCTCCATATGTCAGAGCAGAAGGGTCTTTCTGACCAAGCAATCGATATTGCTGCAGGAATGTTGGTGACGGGGCATGGGAGTTACCGACAGCGATTGGCTCTCGTTGTGTCGCATTTGGGCTCGAACGATTCTTGCGCCTCGTAGTCGCTGCGCTCCACTTGGAAGTTTCCGAGGAGAAGATGCATATACACCTGATGCAAATATCAGTGGTGATATTCGCCGCGTGGTAGAGCGTGTCCACGTGCCTGAACCACACAGCAGATCGACTTGTGATGGCATATCCCAAGAGGGGAGTTGCACCAGCCACGATGCACCTTTGGTGTCCTTGTATCCTGATATGTAAGACAGGAGGGCGCGCAAGAGAACAGTTGGAAGCAGGCCAGGCTGTCCTTGATGAGCTTGGAGAATCCAGCACCGAGATAGGGAAAACCATAGGCTACGAAAAGGGCGGTCCATAATCCGGAGTTAGGTTCGGATCAGGCAAAGGTCTGGCAGAGCAAAGTCGTACGCGCGCGCTGAAGGTCACTTGCAAGGTTAGCAGACTCCTCGCAGGTAGGAAGTGCGGGCAGATCGTCTTCTGTGATGACGACCTGGGATCAGCCATGCAACTACCATATGCTGAATACATTGGCGGTAAGCACCAGGGTTCGGGGTTTCGGGGATTGGATCCGGGTTGTCGTCGGGAGAGAGAAAGTAACCCCAGGAGGATGACAGCCCGTTTCAGAGTGACAAGTGGCATAAGTAGAAATGAAGAACGCGGGCGTAGCAGGGCCAGAAGAGTAAGAGGATGACCGTGTTCGGAGATGGTTGACACGGGTCAAGCAGAGGGCGAGGAGGAGCGCAAGAGGCTCGAGTGCACGGGGCAGTTGAACGGCAGCTGTGCTGATCTGGTCAGTGAGAATGAATGCGAGCGTGGTGACACTGGTCAAGAAGGCAAGACCAAGAAGCGTCTGGGAGCAGCGCCAGCACACGCAGGGCACAAAGACGGATGACACGGACGAGCTTGGACCAGAGTCCCCAGCGGCCGTTGCGGGAAATGACACACGCGGGCACATACGAGAGGTGGGCGATGCGTGCGAGGGCGGCGACAACAACAACAACAACAACCAGTGAGGTGAGCACGAGGACATCCTTTTGACTTGTCCCTCTGGCCTCATTCGACAGAGTATGGCTCTTCGTCGACAAAGGTAGACAATATCCAACAGTTTCAATCGGCGTTGATCGGCGGGACAGAATCCATTGCCAGTGGGGTGCTTGGCATCTTGTCCGTGGAAAGAGGAATGGGTACAGTCCCGCATCCTTGATCGTGCCAAGTACGTCTTCCGTAGTTCCTGTGGACGACCCGAGCAGGACGCATCGTCACGCTCTGCGGGCTCGCCTTTCTCTCTGCATGTCAGACAGCAATGGGTGACGAGGATCTTTCTGAGATAAGCAATCATATTACTGGACGAATGTTGTTTGCGGGGTATGGGGAAGTTATTGGCATGTTGTAGTCAATCACGGATCGTGTTGCACCTCGTGTGGCAAGGGAGCGACTTTTGCAGAACGGAACAACCGTGACACCGCGACGCCCATGGGCGAGGATTCAGAGCCCAGTGGTATCGCACCAAAGAGGTCTTTGAGAGGATGTATGATATACTTGGCGATATCAACGAGCTCGTAAACAAGATAACAACAAGATTCGAGAACGTGAATGAATGAATGGGAGGAAGGCTAACACGAGTTGTCTCGAAAGTTCATCGAGTAAATAAAACGACCATCAGAAAGTCCGAGGGCCATGGAGCGGGAAACAAATACGGCTCGGACGCACGAGCGTCGTGTAACTGGTAGCTGTCGTTAAAGCACATCCAGTACACGTACGCTGTCTACCAGCTTGTTCAACACTGCGGGCGTGATCTCTTCTACCCGTACAGTGATTAGACTCTCCGCAGCGACCCTCCTATAGGCTGCCACGTTGCCAAGGTTCGGCGTGAGCAAAAGCGCACCGAACGGCTGTCTCAGCCGAGCGAGGACTCGGAGGGCGAGCATGTGTTTGTCCGTCTGTGATATAGACGAAGGGGGCCGGAGAGATGCTGCATCTTGAGGGCGCGTGGCAGGCCGTTCACTAAGCGACCAACCAAGGCGAGTAACGAGCCGGGCCGTTCGTGTTTGTGGGGCCACCGATGTGATATGGGAAGGGCCAGGGAACAACGGCAACTCGCCCATCCAGGAAGACTGATCGTCCACCTTCTCCTCGGGAATTGTCTCAATTACACTTCCGACGGGTTGACGGTCCAGGAGAAAGTCGATCCATGGGTGAACAAGGTAGAGATGATCAAATCGCGAGAGGTCCTCCTCGGTTCTAATCTCCACAATCCCAAGTGCAGCTGTCTGTGCACGGAAAACTCGTCCCGACCTGCTGCGAGAAATAGATAAAGGCCCGAGTTTAAAAACGATGCATGGAAGTATCATCCGTTTTCCTGCGAACGACGGTACACGAAGCTCATTGAGCCGGTCATGGAATTTCGTCACTGAGGTGAGATTGAGCGAAGAGGCACGCAGTCCGGCAATGATGGTCTCCATTTCAGCTCCTGTGATGGCGTGTGGAATGTATGAGCTCAGCGACTGTCCGAACACGGCAATGTTGGTCGGAAGGCAGCTGTTGAAGCTCCCGGTCTTCCCGGTCCACGCAAGGATACTCGTGTCTCCTGAGCTCGCGAGTAGCTGTGCCAACAGTCGCCCGAGTGCTTGGTCTCCCTCGCCATATACAACCGGCAAAGAGATGGAAAATATCCCGAGCAATGAGTATGCCGCATCCTCAATGACGGTCGTCTGTCGCCTCGAAGCTAGACACAGCTTCTCCCGTATGTCATCTAACCCAGGTCGGAGTGCCATCAAGGCTCGCGCCGAGATACCCGTCGCCTCCTCCATCTCCGAGAGGATCTCAGGTGACTCCTTGTGATTGGGAATGTCGAGGTTCATGTAGAGCGTCCAGTCCTCATTGTAGAATAGGACCACCTTCGAAGCGTGATATTCCTGGAATGTCCAGGCACGCGTGTTCCAGATGTTCCTCACGAGATCACCGCGCCGCGACGGAGAGCGAACGCCACGGAGTAAAACCATCGTCACGGCAGAACCTTGGTACCATTTGAACATGGCCACCAAGGCTTCCTGGAGCACGAAGTGATCCGCCTTGTTGATACAACATGTATCGCTCCATGCCCAATGCAATCCGGCATCCCGTACGATCTTACAGAACATCCGCAGTTTGTCGTGCGTAAGAGATTCCTCGAGATCGTACACCACGATGCGTATGACATTCTCGAACAGGGGTTCATTGTCTTCCCACTTATGCGAGAACATGGCATAACGATAGTACTGCGCAACGTCTTGCTCGATGCGAGCATGGTCGATGTGTGTTGTCATGGAGGAAATCAACTTGTTGAACACCGGGAGGGATTCGAATGACGCAGCCTGTTCTGATTTGTCGAGAAGGCGACCAGAGCTGGTGTGAATGAGCACACGCGGCGATTCACGGATGACGTCTTGAACAGCCCTTCGGACTTCTGCTCTCGTCTCTCCTTGATTTAAATAACGGCGAAGATGCTCTGGGAGGCAGGATCAGTAGACAAACTTCAGCACGGTGTCGAAACCCTCACCACGAATCTCTAGATCAGATGACTGTGACATATTCGACAGCATTGCCTCGAATGCATTGATTGCATTTTCATAGTCTCCTGCCTCGTGTAACGCCGCATGTTTCCTCTCATAACCCCACGGAGACAATGGATCGAGCTCGATCGCCTGGTGACGATCTATCGACAAGAACTAGCCTGCGAGACAGTAGGACACACCTTGTTTGCGTCATTCAACGCCGCGTCCCACAACCCCCGGGAAATGAACGCTGTGCTTCGCTTGATGCAGAGACCTTGTGGTGCGACCGGATCGAGGGACAGTGCAGTTGAATACTGTGAGACGGCTTCGTCATAATGGCGAGTGTTCATTGCGGCATCCCCAAGGCCCTCTAGCTTCTCACAGCAACGAGATTTAAATTCTGACAGAGGACGGTCACGTAGATGCTGCCTGTTTCGTAGGTACGATTACTCACCGAGAACCCACTTTGCCTCCATGCCCTGTATCTCCCGTGCTAATTCATTTTCCATTTGGCGGAAACACTCGCTAGCGTGCGTTATGTTGTGGATTGTTTCGAGACGTTCACATATAACTTGATAGATCGTAAATCTCGGAACCACGAACTGCAAATCAAAGGTGTCAATCGCACGAAGGATACCGGGGCAAAACAAGATACTCGCGTTGGCAGCGGCGACCAAGGAGTCCTTCCATGAGTGTCCCGCCAATGCTGCCTTTGCCCACTCCCTCAAGAGTGATGTTGGGGTCGGTGATTTAAGGGTTACATGGTGCAGGACCGGCGCATTATCGTGTCGTGCTGCTGTCGACGCTGCACCACTGCCACCACTTTCGGGAGCGGAGAGGCATCGACGGGTAAAATCTGACGGAAAACCTTGAATGCACGAAAACAAACAGGTAAACGTAGACTCACTAAAAATCCACTCAGTGATGGGTCCGGTCATAGAGACCTCTTCATCGAAGGTATTTACAAACTTGAGAAGAGATTCGCCTGCATCCTTCGTGCGACCCGCTGCATACAAAGCTTCACACAGACGCTGTCGAATTGTGTTGTCGAGGTTATCAAATTTCCATCCGGATATCTGTCAGAGTCGGTGAGCGATTTTCGATACGTTGCAATAGACCGATTGGGAAGCTTACCAATGAGACCACCAGCAGCGGTTTGCCCCCATAGGGTCGCATTTGGACTCGTGCATGCTCGAACGATTGTATTGCACCTTCGCAGTCGCTGCGCTCCATTTGGAAGTTTCCTAGGAGCAGATACATATATGCCTGCTAGAAATGTCAGTGATGATATTCGCCGCGTGGCTGAGCATGTGCACGTACCTGAACTACATAGCAGATCGAGTTGTAGTGAACGGTAGCGATGAGGTCATCTACGCGTGAAATCGCATCGCGGTGCTCTCCGGCCATAAACACAACGATAGCCTGTGGATATGAGCAGCTAAAGGGGACCGGGTTGGAAAGATACCGACCTTGACGAGAAGGAGAAAGGTAACGTGAGATGTATGGAAGCGCTCGAATGCGATGTCGCAGGCTCGATAGCCCTTGTGTCGTTCCCCGTTGCCGACAAGCGCTACACTCTGTGCGATGTAACCAATGACGGACGGCTGAATTTTGATAGCCTTGGTGTCAATTGAGGTCAGCGTCAGTGTATGCGAGAAAAGAGCAGCAAGCACCTCTTCGGCGTCGACGAGCGCTGCGTCCCAGTGTCGCAAACGAGCTCGGACGAGAGCTCGACTAGCAAGTACATCACGGATTGGATTCCGAGACCCGGGAATCGCTGCGGTCAATAACGCGTCCGCATTCTCGAGCTGATCGTGCTTCCATGAATGCAACGCAGCGTCGTCGATCCGAATGTCAGGTTCCTGGAAGGTGGGATGTAGACGAGACAACGGGATTGAATCCTATTTGGAAAGACGAGCGGAACAAGAAAGTTGTTCAGATCCGGGAGAATCCACAGGAATACGATACACACAGTGATGCGAGATAGGCTTTTGATGGCGATCTTCCCGCTCTCTCCACCAATTGCGAGAAACCGGTCGTCTGGTGAGAGTGCGATTGAATATATAATTTGAGTGTGTTGCATGACACCGAGCTGGGCAAGTGTCGAAGTGTCCCAAAAGGTGACGGTACGGTTTGCAGAATATGCGATGAATTTCCCATGCTGTGGTAGCGCGATGCTCGAGGTGGCGTTAGTATCGAGCACCGACCATTCCGAGACTGTTGAGCCGGTGGAGGCTTCACATTCCTTGATTGTACTGCCGGATACGAGAAAGAGGTGGTCATTCAGCCAGAGGAGGCCAGTGTTGCACGACGGGGTTACTTTTACTGGGATGTGCATGAGCAGGTGGCCATCGTCGCTGTCGCAAACTCGAACAGAAAAAGGAGTGGCTGTCGCGATTCGATCGCCTTGGGGCGAGTACTTCGCTACTGTCGTACCCTGTTCGAGTGTTAGTACTTTTTTGCGAGTTCGGACGTCCCAGACGGAGGGGCCTGTGTGGTGATTCTGTCCCACGACGAGTCGGGTCGAGTCGGGCGAGAAATCAACTGCAAGGATGAGATGGTCATCCTTGTGCGAGAAGACTTTTTCGAATGTCTCTGTGTCCCAAACAGACAAATCTCCGTCGACTGTCCCCGCTGCGATATATCTGCCATCCTGCGAGACAGCAAGACACCGGACATCCCGTGCCGCCATTGTTGCCATTGGTTTGCCGTCTTCTACTCGCCACACTCCAAGTCCCTTGGCACCACCCCCGACGACATACTCGCCATTCGCTGTAAATGCCACTGCTTGTATTTCGCCACCGACGTCGATTTCGATGAGCGGGGAACTGTCTTTTCCAACGGTCAGCATCAATGCAACTGCATTTCACCAGTACGTACCGGTCATCGACGTGGTCATCAGCGACGCGGAGCAGTGGTGAAAGTCAACGAACAAGCTGTCTTTTTTGTATACCCATTGCCCTACATTGATATAGATCGGTGCACGCGTTCCATCACCTCGTGTTTTCGGCGGGTGTAAGCCTAGGGCTCACGACATGACATCACCATGATATACGCTATCCCACGCTCAAGCCTGTCTTCGTCGTTCTTTATACACGTCGTCGCTCCGTCACCTCATGCGCTTCAGTTTTTCCCGCCGTTCCCCAGAGCGGGCTTCCAACGGGGTCGCATTTCCACCAAGGAATAGTTCCTCCACCAACTTGGCACCGCGTCACGAAAATTTGCATAGGAACAGTTGACCGCGAGGCCGACAAGTCCTCACCCGTTTCGTGCTGCGGTACGTTCCCTCTTTCTCGTGTCCTCACATAGCTCAACGCAAGTCCGAGACACACGTTCAGCATGCTTCGCTGCACTTGTTTGGCATCCATCTGCGGCGAAGAACGGAGATATGGGTCGGTGAGCATTTTAGGTACCTGTTCTCTTGCCAGGAATGGGTGCGTGTAGACATCCATCACCTCCCCACCGCGCGCGAATAATCTCACCCCAGGTGATAATTGAGAAGTCCGCTTCATGTTCTACACTCGTGTACCATTTGTCTTTCCTGGCTCAGGGGTGGAACATATGGATTCTAAAACATGGAGCGACGTCGACGATCGAAAAGTGGTCGCCAAGGGACTCGTGAACCTCGTGGACAGTGACCCACGGAACACGTACAGATCCCCCGCGCTTGCCCCTCAACATAGCAAAATCCTCACCTCCAGACGAGTTGGCAGGAGATGCTCGTTGACCCGGCACGGGGCTTGTGTCAAGTACCACCTCTGGCGCTATTGGTCAGTCACCCTCGGATAGTCACTCGCATCTCCCAGGTGTGCGGGACGAGTCGGAGCATATCTGACGGCAATCAGTGGCTTCATCAACGAAAGTCGTCCTCGGGGCACACAGGAATCATGTACTTGTCCTGATGAAGGAGGGACTGGATCCATTTCGCTTGCCACGTAATTCAAGATGTCACGCTCCCGTGACGGGCTCGCCTTTCTCTCCGCATGTCAGATGTTAATAGGTGACGAGGATCTTTCTGACCATCCATATTACTGGAGGAATGTTGTATTGCGGGGTATGGGGGAGTTATTGGCATATCGTGGTCAGTGGGTGAAATGAAACATGTCAATTGTCGTCCGAGATGATACGTAAGCTACAACACATCGATTGTGCGTACATTGTCCAGAAAATCAGCGAACGAGACGTTCTCCTGAAGTCTTACAGTGATCATGCTATCAGTTGCCACCCGCTTGTAATCCACTGCACGTTGACCCGCCGATGCCAGTAAAAGTGCACCAAATGGCTGTCTGAGACGGGCAACGAGCCGTCGTGCTCGCGTCTCTCTATCCATTGGCGCCATACGCACGGGAGTAGGGAGGGGCTGAGGTTCAGGTTCAGGTTCAGGAAGCGGCGAGGAATCGTCGTCGATTTCTTCGTCACAGATCTCTCCACCGACCGTGTTCGGTGAGGGTGGTGGCACGACATCATCCTCCGCGAATACGCCGCTTTGCATACCTTCGCGTTCCAGGAGAGTATCCAACCATGGGTGAACGAGATACAGAGAATTCATCCGGGAAAGGTCGTGTCTCGTTTTGATTTCCACCATCCCAAAGGCGAGAGTTTCCGCGCGATAAACGCGGCCAGAACGTGTTCGATACGATGAAAAAGATGGGAGTTGGAAAGCGATGCAAGGAAGTTTCAATCGACTCGCTGCGAACCAAGGTGCAGGAAGCTCATTGAGACGGTCGTATAGCATCAGGGCCGTGTCAAGGTCTAAGGAAGAAGAGTCCGACGCAGCGATGATTCTTTCGATCTCGGCGTCCTGAATGGGTGGCGGAAGGTGTGACGTTGCTAGTTCGTTGAATACCGTGATATGGGCTGGTAGGCAACTGTTGTAGCTGCCGGACTCCCCAGTCCATGCAAGGATGCTCACATCTGCAGATCCGGCGAGAACATGCGCCAACAGTCGTCCTAGTGAACCCTCCCCTTCACCGTATATAGCGGGTATACCAGTAACCGAGAAAATGCCGAGCAATGAGTATGCAACGTCTTCCACCAGTGTTGTCTTCCTGGTCGAAGCGAGACACAGTTTCTCCCGAATGCTGGTGAATCCCGGACGAAGCGCCATCAATTGCTGTGCAGACACACCGGTAGCTTCCTCCATCTCCGAAATCACTTCTGGAGACTCTTTGTGGTTCGGCAACTCCAGATCTAGATAGAGAGTCCAATCCTCCGTGTAGAAGTGGATGACCTTGGCAGCGACGTATTCCTGAAGTGTCCAGGAACGAGTGTTCCAAATGCTCCTCACAAGAGCGCCGAGCTGCGATGAAGAGCGAACACCACGGAGGAAAACGATCATCATGGCGGAACCCTGATACCACTTGAACATGGCGACGAGGGCTTCTTGAAGCACGAAGTGATCTGATTTGTTGATACAACACGTATCACTCCATGCCCAATGGAATCCGGCGTCGCGAACGAGCTTGCAGAATGTTTGCAGCTTGTCATGAGTCGGAGATTTATCCAGGTCGTATACTGCTATGTGTATGACCTGCTGGAACAGTGGTTCGTTCTCTTCCCACTTGTGCGATAGCATCACGTATCGGAAGTACTGTCGCGCTTCACGCTTGATCCGGACGTAGTCTATGCTTGTCGTCATCGATGATACAAGTTCTTTGAAGATTGGCAGGGATTCGAATGCAGATGCTTGCTCAGCTCTATTGCAAAGACGGCCGGTGGTCGTGTTGATAAGCACACGTGGCGAATGACGTATAGCCCGTTGAACAATTTTGCGAATCGTTGCCCGTGTGCTCGATGGGCTGATGTACTGGCCGCCATGCTCTGTCGGATGATGTCAACAAATCGTCTTTGCCATGGTAACGAGGGTGCAACTCACGACGAACGTCCCGATGAGGTAACTGCGCTATTTTCGACAGCATCGTCTCGAGCGCACCAATTGCATCGTCGAAGTCTCCTGCCTTGTGTAAAGCTGCATGCTTCATCTCGTAGCCCCATGGCGACATCGGATCGAGTGTGATTACCTGATGACGAAGGGGGGTCAACGAGATTGACAACCATGAGGCAAAAATGATGTACCTGGTTTGCATCATCTAGAGCCTGCCGCCATGACCCGGTTGCCAAAAGTGCCTTGGTTCGCTTCATGAGAATGCCTTGTGGGGAAGGGAAATTGAGGGACAATGCAGTCGAATAGTGGGAGATGGCTTCATCATATCGCTGGGCATCCACTGCTGTATCTCCGAGATGCTCCATTTTCTTGAAGGAACGCTGCCTAAAGTCTGACAGGAAACGTTATGTAAGCGACGACACCTGCATGAGATTTGTGACTACTTACCAAGAGCCCAATTCGCGTAATCACCCTGCAGGTTCATCTCTCCTTCAACTGATTCAGGCGCCATTTGCAAGAAACACTCGACCGCATCTTTCGTGCGACCCGCTGCATACAGGGAGTTACACAGACGCTGTCGAATCCTGATGCCGAGATTATCAAATTTCCATCCGGATATCTGTCAGAGCCGGTGAGTGATTTCGATTTGTTGCAATACACACATTAGGAAGCTTACCAATGAGACCACCAAGAGTGGATGCCCTACATAGGTCCGCATTTGGGCTTGTGCACGCTCGAATGATTGTATTGCACCTTCGTAGTCACTGCGCTCCATGTGCGAGTTTCCAAGGAGAAAATACATATGTGCCTGTTGGAAATGTCAGTGGTGATATTTGCCGAGTGGTAGAGCGTGTGCACGTACCTGAACCACATAGCAGATTGAGTTGAAGGGGATCATAGTGATGAGGTCGTCTACGCGTGATATCGCATCGCGGTGCTCTCCGGACATAAACACGATAATAGCCTAAGGGATATGAACAGCTGAGGGAAGACCAAATTGGAAAAATGCAGACCTTGATCAGAAGGAGAAAGGAAACGTGAGATAAATGGAAGCGTTCGAATGCGATGTCGCAGGCGCGATAGCCGTTGTGCCTTTCCCCGTTACCGACAAGGGCCACACTCTTTGCGATGAAGCCAATGACGGATGGCTGAACATTGATGGCCTGGTGTAAATTGACATCAGCGTCAGAGTATATAAGAACGTAGGAACAGAGGAACAAACACCTCTTCGGCATCGACGAGGGCTGCGTCCCATTGTCGCAAACGAGCTCGGACGAGAGCCCGACTAGCGAGTACATCATGGATTGGATTCCGAGACTCGGAGATCGCTGCGGTCAATAACGCGTCCGCATTCTCGAGCTGATCGTGCTTCCATGAATAGAACGCAGCGTCGTCGATCTGAATTTTAGGTTCCTGGAAAGTGGGATGTAGACGAGACAATGGGATTGGGTCCTATTTCGAAAGAGAAACGGAACAAGAAAGTTGTTCAGATCCGGGAGAATCCACAGGAATACGATACACACAGTGATGCGAGATAGGCTTTTGATGGCGATTTTCCCGCTCTCTCCACCAATCGCGAGGCACTGGTCGTTTGGGGAGAGTGCGATTGAATGTATAACTTGAGGGTGTTGGATGAGACCGAGTCGGGCATGTGTTGACGTGTCCCAAAACGTGACGGTGTTGTTGGTAGAACACGCGATGAACTCCCCATGCTGTGGTAGGGCAATGCACGATAGGTGGTTGCTATGACCAACTGGCCATACCGAAACCGTTGACCTGGTGGATATTTCAAGTTGCTCGATTGCACTGGCGGATATGACAAAGAGGTCATCGGACCAGAGGAGACCAGTGTTGAACAACGGGGTTATTTCAAGTACTGGGATGTCCACGAGCAAGCCGCCATCATTGCTGTCCCAGACTTGAACGGATTCACGGGTGGCTGTCGCGATTCGGTCGCCTTGTGGCGAGTATTTCGCTGCTCTCACCCAATCCTCGTGGCCGAGTGATAGTACTTGTGTGCGAGCTGCAACATCCCAGACTGCAGCTGTGTAGTTCTTCGATGCCACGAGGAGTCGAGTCGAATCGGGCGAGAAATCGACTCCGAAGATGTCAGAGAAATCCTCCCTGTCCGTGAAGAATTTTTCGAATGTTTTTGCGTCCCACACAGTCGTATAGCCAAACAATGCCCCCGCTGCGATCCATCTGCCATCCTTCGACACAGCAAGAGAGCGGACATTCCAAGTTTCCATTCTTGCCATTTGGTTGCCGTCTTTCACTCGCCACACTCCAAGTCCAACATCACCACCACCGACGATGTACTCGCCGTTCGCTGTAAATGCCACTGCTTGTATTTCGCTACCGACATCGATTTCGATGAGCGAGGAATACTCTTATCCAACGTTCACCGGTCACCGGTCCTGGTCAGCATCAACGCAGCTCCATTTTGTCATGTAATGCGCACCGTTCATTGTCGACGACATGATGGTCTTCAGCGATACAGCCTGTGTCGCAGAGTAATGGTGAAAGTCAACGAACAAGCTGTACACCCTGTACTTCGTATGCCTTCTTCGCCCAGTGCACACGTTCCATCACCTCGTGTTTTCGGTCCCTGTTCACGCAGGCTGCGTTTCCACCGAAGAATCGTTCCTCCACCAACTTGGCACCGCGTCACGAAAACATGGATCGATTATCTGCGAGGCCGACAAGTCGTCGCCCGTTTCGTGCTGCGGCACTCTTCAACATCAGATATATATACTGGATGTCAGACGAATTCAAGACCGTCCACGGGTTTCTGCGTCCAGGTAGACGGGATAGCGAATATCCTGCTCCACGGTGCAGTCATGCAATCGATCGTGTGCGTTCGGAATCCTTACCTGATTCACAGGCAGGTTGTTAGACCGGCCTCACCCCCGCGATGTACGTATACCTCAACTCAGTTCTCCTATGCTTAACACGCAGTCAACCTGCAGAGTCAACCGTTGAGATTACTCGTAACCATCATCTCGGCGAGCCTCCGTGCACACCGTTCGCGGGCAAGGTGTGGATACAACTTGCCCGGCTTCAGTGATGTGTACTCCAATCTATCCCCCCACCGTTTTCCCCGTTGCTTGCCGTACACTACACAATTGTTGGCTAATTATTGGCCCGTAGGAATTTCATTCATTCTTGTCCTCATTCGCAACAGCAGATGGCTTTTGCTTTACAACCGGGGCAGGCCAGCATGTCAAAATTGTCGAGGGTGTCCACTGGATGACAATACAGCCTAGTTCACTCTCTTTTCCGTCGACTAATCCCTCCGACAGGGACCCCTACTCCACAACGACCGGTAAATCATGGCGTTTGGGTTAGCCTTTATTTCTGTTCGGGGTTGAGGGCCACCTGTTGGTTTGCATGGGCTACTGCAGTTACTTTCTCAACGCGCATGCGGGGTGCATGAAGAATGAGTGGAGGAAGGTCTTGTCTCGAAACTGCAAGGTATGGAAATGCAAAATGTATTTCATACCCCCACTGTTCCTGCTCCCGCACGACTCTATCCCTCCATCGCCACCCCAAATGTTGTCCGCTAAGAGTCCAATTTCCGCCCTGATGAAGGATGCGAGACTGGATTATTGGCATGTTGTAGTCAATCACTGTGACGGATGTTGCGCCTCATCTGGCGACTCCCGAGAGCGACTTTTACAGAACGGAACAACGCCGGAATATCGGGAGGGCTGATCGACCCCCCGGGGCGGACACCCCAAAGCCCAGACTTTCTGGATTCTACCCGCCTCCCCATGGTGCTCAAGCTTTGACATGCAAGCGGTACCGCCCCTGGCCCACTGTCGGACCCGCAAGAATGTTTTATGCAGCTTCCTAGTCACTGAAAATCTCTCCATTATTCTCGGACTCCACAGCTTTCCGTTCTAGACAGTTTGAATAAACCATTTTTCTCTCAGTTTTCTTCGTATTTTTCATATGACTTTTGTTCCACTCCTAACCGAATATATTCTTGTCACTGTGCCCTCAAGATTGCCTTGGCCCTACAGCCCAAGTATAGAACACAAAAAGGTGAACAAGCACAACAAAATCACTGTGCTGCCCATACAATTTAACCAAGTCTTCAATAATACCCATTACACGCCGGTACTCCACGCCATCCTATTCCAACACCTCTTCGAGTGACACGCCTCACATTCAAGTTGCTCATTCATACTGTTCTTGTCGTCGGAGCGTCTCTGTGCGCCGCTTCCGCCTATTGGCGTACCAGCGCGTGACAGCGCCAGGAGATCCTAGCAGATGGGTTCAACGAGAACAAACGCGACCAGACGCCGCCCGCGCCCCCGCTCCCGACAAGCTGAAGCGCGAGCGACGTCACGACACACTCACGTTTCTTCACGCTGTCCCTCCCGATCCCCCAAAGCCACAAGATGCCACGAACGGGTAACCATGCCACCCATGCGGTGTATATGACGAGAGTCCATACTGGGCTGGGCACCACCGAGAGGGCACCCACCATGAGCGCGAAGAGAGCGCGTAGAAGGGGACCATCTCGATCTGGCTCTTCTACTGCACGCGTAGCCCAGAGAGTTGCACGGGTAGATTCAACAGTAAAAAAGATGACGGGTAGGAGCAGAATGGTTCGAACTGTACCATGTCCGTCCTTGAAATGAGGAAGAATTCCGGTGATAGTGATAGGGCATTATAAGCTCACGAGTAGTTTGCATCATGAACGGCAAGGGTCGTAAGACTCAGGTTCGTGACGGCTTGAATGGTCAAGGTGGGTGGTGGGCGTACTTTTGAGACGAGGATGGAGTTCAATCAACGAAAAGGACAGTTTTCAGCAAGCTTCAAGGCCCCCACGAAGAAGCATATTTAGAAGGCTGACCAAATCGAGAGAATAGTCAACGCTCGAAAGAGTATGTATGCAAAACAATATGGTGTATGTACAGCTCGTCGCTCAGGGAAAAGGTTCTAGGATAAATATTACATCTTCGACGATCCACGTATGCTTCACGACGTTTGCCTTTACAGACGATCTTGAAAAACACAATTCACATCGCGGGCAGGATCGGCAGACAGAGGACAACTCACCGACATTGCCCAGATCCACGCATGCTTCTTTGACCCGCTCGGTGAGCGTCTTCTCGCCTTCGCGGACCCAGACACGAGGGTCATAGAACTGAGAATGGGAGATAAGCACACATTCACGTTCAAGGCGACGAGCATGCCTTCTTGTTTGGCTTGTCAACTCCCTCAGGGTTTCCAACTTGGGTCTGAAGGTAGTCTTTCTTCTTGTTGATAAAGTCCTACAGCGATATTCAGGCCAGCAGTAGGGGAGTTAACGAGCGATCGGACATACTCGGATACCACTTAGGTAAGCGAACTGGGTGTCTGTGGGACGAAATATCAGATTACGCACGGCGTGGCGATGGCCGCACTCTTACCAGTGTCAACGTTCATCTTGACGACACCGTTGTTAACAGCAGTTTTGATCTCTTCTTTGGTCGAGCCAGAGCCTCCGTGGAAAACGAGGTACCTGGAATGCGTCAGTACTCCGAAACATCTTGCATCGCAACTGACGAAACGAACTTACAGAGGCTTCTCCTTGCCACCCAGCTTCGCGCGCGTGTAAGCCTGATGCTTGTTCAAAAGCTCGGGGTGCAACTTGACGTTCCCTGGCTTGTACACACCGTGTACGTTTCCAAACGCAGCTGCGATGCTGAAGTTGGGGCTGATCTTGATCAGCGCATCGTACACATCATACACATCCTCTGGTTGGGTGTACAGTGCGGAGTTGTCAACGCCAGTGTTGTCCACACCGTCCTCTTCTCCACCCGTGATACCGATCTCCATCTCGAGCCAGATTCCGAGGGGAGCCAATTTCTTAAAGTATTCGACGCACGTCTTGATATTCTCCTCCTTGGGTTCCTCGGAGAGGTCGAGCATGTGAGAGGAAAATAGGGGTTCTTGGTGGACCTTGTAATACTCCTCATTGGCAGCGAGCATGCCGTCGAACCAAGGCAAGAGTTTATGCGCACAGTGGTCGCTGTGAAGTACGACAGGACTACAAACGGCAATGAGTTGTAAAAGTAGACAGCCAGCTAGGGTGGAAAGAGGACATACACGCCATACTCCTTGGCAACTGTTCGGACGTGCAAGGCAGCTGCTTTCGCACCGGCAGTGGATGCTTGTTGCCGGTCGTTCTTTAGTCCCTTTCCTGCAAAATATGCACTTCCTCCCTGAGAAACTTGGATAATAATGGGAGCTTTAACATCTCTGAAACACGATATATCAGTTACAACAGACATGCATGGCGGATGTATCGACCTTGCGGCTTCTAAAACAGCGTTCGCCGTAGAGGAAGAGGTAACGTTCTGGTGGCCCATCAGGTCATCGACATTGGATCGCGAAGACGATACGTTGCAACTTACGATAGCCTACGGCAAGGAACACGCACTTAAAAATTTATTCAATTATTCCTAGAAAGTGGGCCACTCACAGGAATGGCGAACTGCGATCACGGCCACGACATCAGCCCGATCGTTATCTCTGATCGCGAGATAGGCAAACTGTACCTGGTGTTCCTTCGCATAATCGAACAACTTGCGAACGTTGTCTCCAGTCAGAACGCCGGCCTAGATGGTTTATCCGTCAGATCAAGTCTCTCATCCGGAGCGAGTCACTACGCACCGGAACGATATCAAGGACACCCATGGCGATGCTTCTGTTGCAGAATCGTACGAGATGCTGGTCAAGAGAGAAACAAGAAAAAAGTAGGATGTGGGTAATCTGATGGCTTAAGTAACTTAAAAAGTTCCCCCGAACCTACCGAGAAATGAGTCAGAGTTGGGTTTCGGGGTGGAGTCCGATGGATCATGGAAATCAATCGATCCCCATCTCATATCTACAGATTCCAGGGTCACGTGTTGTTGTCGCAACCAATACCTGCGCCAGGATGACCACAATGTTGCTTGAACTCGTCAATGTTCATATCCATACAAACTATGCCGAATGACCTTCTGCATTCCAGACAGGATGCGGAGTCAGAACCCTCCCGGAGGGCCTCAGGGTCCTTTCCGCTTTCTACCTTGGTCCCGGATATCCCCGCGTCCGCGGGCTCTAATCCCCACCGGAGCAGACGTGATCCCGTTAGAATCCCGTGTAATTCGTGTAGTAGCCAATTGCAAGATACCCATCCGAACAATCGCCCTAAATAGGCCGCTTTGCCAGTTCCATCATGATGGGAAGCTGGCTTGTTCGCGTTCCATATAGAATATGGCACAGAAGAAAATACAGTAACGGTGACTCGTCTTCGCCTGCACGCAGTTTCTTCGAAACCCTGTCGCGCACGTTGCTGTCCTAGTAATATCCCCGGACCCCATGGAGCAGGCCGGTGTCTACTTCAGAGCGCGGTGGGTGATTGGGTGGCTGCGCCAAGATATCCCGTTTGTTGCACAAACTTGCAGATAAGTACGGTAACGAATAGTTACGTCAAAGCGTAGATTCGGTCCCGCGATGGTGGAAATACCCGGACGAATGAGTCCGACGGTCTTCAGACGACACCCGAACAGCTCTTCAACGAATCATCAAGACACCTTTATTCCATATATCTTACACAATTGATCCGTTCTTGCGGCCTTGAGATCAACAGGTGACGGAGGAACCCTGCCATTCCAGGCAAGGAATGAAGATCACAGAAGATACCAACATTCTAGCTTTAAATTTCAGTCCACGCAAACCTTCTAGAAAACCACAGCAGTGAGTGCTCGATCGAGCCACCTGGCGTTGCTGTACAGGGCTATGCTTGCTGTTGGGGCAATGAAATCCTGTGCAGGTCAAGTCCGGCCAACGAACACCACTGGTATCAGTGGTATGTGCTGCTGATTGAAACATTTCATTAGAAGTGACCAATTAGGCAATTGAACAGCACTACTGAATTGCTTGCGTGGCATGTCGATGAAGATGAACTTGACTATGAAGGTATTGGAGAGGTGAAAATTGATTTAGATAACAAAGGTCCCGTTATTATGCTGCTATCCCGTAGCAAACCGGAGGATAAATGGGAGAAGTGACTTGACCTTCCCAATTAAATGCGTTTTGTATACAATTATATTCACTGAGAGACTGCGAGACCATTGGTGAGGATAATAGTTGCAAGAATGAGGCAAATAAACTAACCTGTAATTGTGTCTGTACCCCACAGGGAGACTGGTGACACCAGACAAACTTCATTACGGCAAAACAAGACAGTGAGTCAAGCAATAAACTGCCCAAAGCGTCAGCATAGAACATGGTTTGGTTCATCCCTCAAGAAACGAACCACGTCGCAGGGGAGCGAGCCCTCGAAGACACCGTAACGTAACAAAGATGACCGTAAATATGAAATACGAAGATATCGAGGTTAATTGGCACATGATTCGAAACATCGAGATCACGTCCGAAATCATAGGGCCAAACTGAAACAGTGTTAGAGCAAGCATTTAGTGTGCGCAGAAAGCGCTCACAAAGAAGCAGACAGCCCATAGTAATGGCCGTCCAAAAACACACACGCCGGACATGATCCAAAGCGTGTCTGCGGGGTACTATCGCCGCACACTTATGAGTAAGTGCATTTCGTGCTCGGGTACCAACGTACCATAGTCTCCGTCACGGGGACAATGTATTTGTCGTGATAGCTCGTAGTTGAATGCGCGTCGATCTAAATGTACCGAAGTGAGAGTGAGGACACGACCATCATCAGCGTTGTCTGCACCAACCAAGGTCGTCCCAGTCCAGTAAGGGAGTCGAGAGCATGTAGTTACGTCCATGGTATAGATTGGTGACTATCGAGTTCAGGGAGACTTGAAATGTAAAAGGCAGGGGAAATGATAGATTGTCGTAAAAGAGGACGATATCGAGGCCCGCAGCCTATATAGCAGCAGAGGCCATTAGATCAGCGCACAGCAAACAGCAGTCCACCAACACTTATAACGGGCACGGTAAGACGGAGCCACCGGGACTTGGAGGTCAATATAGATGTGGCATGCCCGAGTTATACAGCACTGCATCAGTTACTGAGCAAGGACGGTGTCATTTAGCAGACATACCTCGCCGAGTCATGGCTCGTGTATCGCTCCCGCCCATCGTCCCAGCCTTAGTTATCAATGATGACTCTGGGCAGAGCCTGGAAGGCTGGACGTGTGTGTGAGACCGGTGGCGTCAGGGAAAAAATTGGGCAGAGTGTACGGATCGGCGAGCGACTAGCAATACCCTGACTACGGGATCAGATCCGCCCCGCGGGACGATGAAATCGGAATACTAACGGAACAGTTAGGAAGGTTGTGATTGTGCAAGGAAGAAAAACCGTACTGGAAAAGAACCCATCGGCCGTTTCAAAGAAACGAGTCCGAGTCCATCAGGCTCCCTGGTGCCAAATGGCGATTCCTCTGATCGCGAGTTACAGAAAGCTGTGATTGAGATGTTGACATTCGACCAGCCTCGCTGAGCATGAATTACGACGCTGAAACTTGAGCCCGGAGGTCTCGGCGACTCAGAGTTACTGGGACCGGCAATTGTGCCCAATTTGAACCCGAACTGTCGGACATGTGCGAGATTGTCACTGTACATCTTGATGTGCATCAAAGACATGCAATATAGTTGGCAGTGAACGGGTTTGAAGGCATATAAATAAAGTGAAGTAAGTGAGGCCTTGAGGGCCAGTGTCTGCCAGTCCTGCCATGGTGTGCCACGGTTTATTATTGGCAGCGGCCCAATATGGCATGAGCGCTTCCGATTCCGAATCAGCGCTGGCTTCGAGCCTTTGTACTCAATTTGTATGTATGTCACAACTTCAAGTCGCCGTGGCGACAGCTACTCCGTGGGGAGTGGATAGGGAACCCGCAAGCCAGGCTGTAGCGCTACAGCCTGGCTTGCGGGCATTGCTCGCTTTTGCGACTGACAGTCTTCGTTTTCTCAGTTTGGAACAAGTTCAGCACCTCCTGATAACTGTGCATGGGGAGTATACGCGGTAGGTACCTTGTTCGTCTGATCCATATCCTCTGAATCTTTGTATGTATAGTATACTAGGTGATTCACGAGCTATCGTCGAGCCCACTCCCAGCGATACACGTGTACATGCTCGTCCTTTGCCCTCCGATACGCTTCAAAAAACAAGAAAAGAAGAACCTAGCACAGCCAAGCTCCCGTGGACCACGCTGATCAAGATTATACCCGTTCTCGTTATCTCCCCTGCTCGCAACTGAATCAAGTCTTATTTACATGACAGGCACGACATGTTTCGCACGTTGTCTTTACTCTTCAGTGAAATAATACATCGAGTTTTGAGACAACAACCACAGCAACTCATTTGGCTTGGCTCGAGGCTACCACGCGGAATGCATTAAATATGGAACGTTGCAACCCCCCCCCCCCCCCATGGTTCGGCGAGCGCAACTGACGCTCGCATCTTTCGCTTCGCTTCAACGTTAGCCTTCCCCAAATTCAAATACCCTTCCCCGATTTTGTGCAACCTACTCCTTAACTGTGTTCTGCGTTACACTATCGCCATCGTCATTTCAGAATGTTCAACCTCAGGTCCTTCGTTGAACGAACGGTGCATATTCATTTGCAGGTGAGCACTCTCTCGTGCTTCGCCCCGAAGTCCATTTTCGTCCGCTCGTGATTTTACCCCTTAGCACTTTACACACCTTCGACCACCTGTCCTGCTATTCGCTGCACTTGTCCTCCTTTCTAGTGTCCCAATCTTCGGGCGCCTCGTCGGCATCTCTATCCGTATTTGCCACGGTTTGAAAAGCCTTCACGAAATCAGGCACGTCAGATTCCTCTTCTGAACTCCCTCTTCAGCGTTTTCACCCGTATTTTCACCACTGCCTGTCTTCGAGTGCGGATCCATGTCAAGATACCAGTTCAATGGCGCCAAATGTTTAACCGAGACCACCAGCAAGCTCGGAGTGATGATACCTACGCTACATCACGTGCCGAAGCAAAGTATGTCTTGAGGTGTTGCCGGTCGCTGTCGTCGTCGTTTATACGGTGGTAACGGCACCACCTTCACACCGTCAATAATTTTACAGCATCGTTGGATGGTACAGTCATCCCGTCGGTGACATACTACACTCCTCGCCTACTCCCTCTTTACTGCGACCGCGGTGGTGGGAGGCGCGCGTCAAGAGAAACGGACATGGGTGCCCAAGAGGGCCGTATATCGCCCAGCACGTTTTGCAAATGGCACCGAATGGTTTTTCAGGACTCAGTCAGTCCAGCTCTGATCGTTTGACGTATTGAACTGACTGGGACTCGGATGTGTTGGCCTGTAACTATCTTGCGACTTGCCAGTGTCATCTGACACTTGCTCAGACTGCGATGCAGATAAAGTACTACTCAAGCCGTGAATTGCGTGGCATCGCGAGGTCGTCGTCAGATGAACAGGTCTTTGGCTTGAAAGGACAAGGAACTGAGAAATTGAAAGGGATGACGAAATACAGTGAGATGTGGCAAAGTTGGTTAGAGAACAATGGATCTCGTCATCCAGATATTTGCTGTAGGTATTTATGATATTCGATCTATCTTCATTTTGTCATTCGTCGACGATGTGAAGTTTTAGTGAGTACGATTATGCTAATTCTTCAAGCTGTCGTAAGTGTGCATCCTGATGCTGAACCAAGCGAGCAAAAATATGATCTGACCCTGGCTCGAACAGGAGACCTTCTGTGTGTTAGACAGATGCGATAACCAACTACGCCATCAGACCGTTGATTTGCATAGACAAGAAGTACATGGAGATCAGCCTAGGTTGCTTCTTCAGTTCCTGGACTGGCTTCCAAACCAATTGGGATTGCACCTGTAGATAGTAGGTCTTTCGTCCTCAACGTCGCGACGCACTCTCCATGTAGATGTTGGTCATGATGATGTGATCTAATATGTGCGCTACCTCCGGTGTGACCTCAAGAAAAAGGGGGATGCGACGTTTTTCTGATGCCGAGACTTCGTTTGTAACTTGACAAGATGCGTTCTGGCATATTTCGATTCGTTGTTGAGCTGGCGGAAAGAAACAAAAGAACGCAAGCAGACTCCCATCGGGATGCGCCCAGAGAATATCTGCCCCTACATGCTACATATCTTCGGCGAACCTCGTCCATACAGGATCACGTCTGCTGCTACCTCCCACTTGCCAAGCCGAAACTTAGTCTTCACTCTGTTCCATTCGACAACACAGAGAACCTCAGGAACTCTGCTTCTTTTTCTGTTGTGATGTTAGTCACTTGCTTCCAGCCTCGTAGGGTAGAGCCTGAGATAGTGTAGAGCTTGCCTTCTTCATCGGAAATGTCAATATCCGTGTTTTTGTAGTATGAATTACTGAAGATGAGACGCATGCGCGCGGCATAGGAACGGGGAGTTGTTCGGACATGTCATCCTGCGCAGTCTCTATTATAGGATTTAAAGACACGACAGATGGTCTCACTGCCCGCGTGAAGCGGTTCGTTGAACCAAAAATTAGAACGATACAGCAATCGACGAGTTCCCAGTCAGAACGGAGACAGGCGTGCAGCGGACTGCCCAGCCGCATCATCATGCACGATGGAGAAAACGACAGCGAAGGCGGATGGTCGAAGACGCCTCAGCGCTCAGCGGTATCACTTCCCGCGCGGGAAATCCATTACGTACTACTGCGGTCTTGATAGAGTATCAAGATCAACCTCTCTCCAAAACATACACCACGATGTCGATGCAGATTTTCGGCGACGAAGTAACCATTCTCTAAAAAACAAGTTGCAACGCGCGATGCTGACTGTGGTATTATCAGGCAACCGAAGAAAAGGCCGAAAATGCGCGTCTCTCCTCTTTCGTCGGTGCCCTCGCTGTCGGCGACCTCGTCAAGTCCACCCTTGGACCAAAGGGTATGAACAAGATCCTGCAATCCGGTTCGACAGGAGACATAAATGTGACCAACGACGGTGCCACGATTCTCAAATCCATCCAACTCGACAATGCGGCAGCCAAGATCCTCGTCAACATCTCCAAAGTCCAGGACGACGAAATCGGAGATGGGACGACATCCGTTTGTGTATTTGCTTCGGAACTGCTGAGAGAGGCAGAGAAGTTGATCGCGATGAAAATCCATCCCCAAACGATCGTTGAGGGGTATCGGCTCGCAAGCAGGGCAGCTTTGGACGCGTTGGAAAAGGCGGCTGTGGACCACGCGTACGTCTCCTTGTCGTGTACATGTTTCTGATTCTGTCTCACGATTTCTTATGCTTCGCAGATCCGATGTTGTGCAGTTTCGTCAAGACTTGTTCAACATCGCTAGGACAACCCTGTCATCAAAAGTGCTCTCCCAGGACAAGGATTACTTCGCGAACCTTTCTGTCGATGCCGTCCTTCGGCTGAAGGTAGTAATGGTCGCTGTAGAAAACCTTACGCTCTCTCTTAACATGACCATTCTAGGGCTCGACAGACCTTGAGCACATTCAGATCATCAAAAAAGTCGGTGGCAAGTTGACTGATTCATATCTTGACGAAGGTGCGGAGACCCGTTGATTTCTAGCGAGCACATCTCTGACCATTTGACAGGCTTTATTCTTGATAAATCAATTGCAGTAAACTCACCGAAGCGGATGGAAAATGTCAATATCTTGATCGCTAACACATGTGAGCTATCTACGCCGTAGTTTTACCGTGCTGACGACGAACCTTGTTAGCCATGGATACCGACAAGATCAAAGTATTCGGCGCCCGCGTAAAGGTTGACTCTACAGGTAAACTTGCTGAACTCGAGCGCGCAGAACGAGAAAAAATGAAAGCAAAAGTGGAAGCGATTGCATCCCACGGAATCAACTGTTTCGTCAACCGGCAACTCATATACAACTACCCCGAGTCCCTGCTTACGGAGAAAGGCATCTTGGTCATCGAGCACGCAGATTTTGAGGGGGTGGAGCGTCTGTCGCTTGTGACTGGCGGTGAGATTGCAAGTACGTTCGATCGACCCGATCTTGTGAAACTTGGGAAGTGCGAGCTGATCGAGGAGATTATCATCGGCGAGGACAAGGTAATGGAACAACCCTTCCCTTGACCCCTCCCCTGATTGAGAGTCGTAGCTCATCAAATTCTCTGGCGTTGCTGCTGGCGAAGCATGCACCGTTGTCTTGCGCGGTTCCACGAACCAAATGGTCGACGAGGCTGAACGTTCCCTGCACGATGCACTTTCGGTGTTGTCACAGACAGTGAAGGAAACCCGCATCGTTCTTGGGGGTGGATGTTCTGAGATGCTGATGAGCTGTGCGGTTGAAGAGACAGCACGGAAGGTCAAGGGAAAGAAGGCTATCGCAGCTGAGGCGTTTGGGCGGGCGCTCAGGCAAATCCCTACCATCTTGGCCGATAACGCGGGGTACGACTCGAGCGACCTCGTAGCACGGTTGCGAGCGGCGCACTACGAGGGTCAGTCGGACGCTGGGCTTGGTATGTAGGATTTCGCGGCGTCCCTCTCCCTTGGTTGATCCATACGGCCACGTCAGACATGAACGAGGGTACTATTGGCTCCATGAAGGCTCTTGGCATAACGGAGAGTTACAAGCTGAAACGACAGGTTGTTCTCAGTGCCACCGAGGCCGCAGAAATGATTATTCGGTTTGTAATAAGTTCGTTATATATCTCCAGTTACTCATTCGATCGCAGGGTGGACGACATCCTTCGTGCAACTCCTCGGAAGCGAGAAGCAGTTTAAGCAGAGATTACCTGCGGTTCATTACCGACGTTACTAATAGACATGTTTTCATGGTTTCCTGGAATCGGAGCCATTGGCGGGTTAGGGGACCTTTAACTTCAAGAAAGACTATCATTTCACCGCTGGGTACGTATCCTCCTCGGTTTTGTCTTACGCAACGATTTTATAGCGTCTCCGCAACCTTAACACCCCGCCAAAGCAAATAATTCGTGATTGCATGCACAAGAAAGTTAAGCAGGGGCCGATAATGAACTATACCATAACACGTCGGAGAGCAGGGAATGAGAATACAACACCGCCTATGCCGACGCACTACAATATCTCCAACATATCTGGGCGTATTTGATGGTGTGGATCCCGGAGCGACTCACTTGTGTTTTTCCTCAGATCCGAGCGACAGTGTACGGAACGGCTTGCCGAGTCGCGACTCAGTCAGTCGAGGGTCCGCACCTCTGTCGCGCGGGGGGTTTCCCCACTGGCCAATCTGCAGCAGGAGCAAACAGTCAGTTGCGTTCGTGCCATTATCCTTACCCCTCACGGGCAGATCCTGCGATCGTCGGCCTCTCGTGGTCGTTATCGACGGCAATGCCGTCGGGCCTCCGAGCCCATTCGCGCTCATTCACCAAATCCTTCCCTCGATCTTTCTCCTTCGCATTCTGGCTCTGTCTTGGCTGCTGTGTTGCGTCATGTCGAGCTCGCTCGACGAGGACAAGGATCTTCTGCCCAGAGGGGTTTTCGCTTATATAAGCGCCACAGCCCAGTGAACCCCTAAATGACAGTAATCTCAGATTCTCGGTTCAAGTTTGAGAGTCACCATGTATGATTTTCCGTTGAGGAGGTTGTGCGGTGTACGAAGAATACAAAGGTGAACATGGGTTACGCTTCTTGGAGTGAACGTTTCATTTTGTGAGTTTGTGCCCAAGCGATTCCAGGTTCCGGGCTAATGATTCGTGGAGACGACACTTCCCTTTTGACGGTAGCGGTTTATAGGAAGCGACGCATGGTGGGACAGGGTAACCTTGTAGGACAATATGAGGGATACCATGAATGAAGCCTTGAGCAATGCGAGCGACGGAGGTGCGTGTGTAGGCTGTGTGTTTGTGTTGAATCCCGTTGACGTATTTTCACGTTCGGCAGTTCTTGAGGTGGCGCTAGGCAACGTGTGGTCCAAGGGACCTGATCCACTGGGCATTACACTCAGGTTTGCGTTGGCCGTCGACCAATGTGACGACGTCGGTGCAGTGGTGCCAATGGAGCGTCATAGAGCTGAAATTCCGTCTATGAGTGAAACCGAGAAGGCACTAGGTTCCCTACCCCCAACCACTGCGGTTGATGGGGGCGCAAGCGTCTTGCCTGTAGTGCAGACGTCGGAGAATACACGGAGTTTACTTTTGCACAGGATGAATGTTCGAAGGATTTAGTGTCATGTATCAAAGAGGCGCCCGACGCTCACTCTCCACCGATTCGTTCTTTCGCCTTCAAGCTGGCTTGTTCAGTACTATCAAGCACAAACAAGGTCCGTTAGTTGGTGATGTTACAGTTCTTGCTCGTGACAATTCTCCAACTAGGTGCTAATGGATCAAGGGGATCATAACGATCGGATCGTTCACTTGCTCGGCGTGATGACCTCGCGATGCCATTTGACCAGGTCTGGATTGCAGCTGGCTTGATCAATCGCAGTCTCAATGATATGCCATACTCAGGTGGTGCTAGATACATCCAGCAGAATTGTTGCTTCCCCGGAACCCGCGAGACCGTCATCCAAGACATTTTTAACATTCTCAGTAGTCCAGTTGAAGACGCTCCTCAAGTGTAGTTGAACTTTGGAAATCCGTGCAAAACAATCATGCTCTGCGTACATCACTCTCGCCCCCGGAGCAACTCGAGCGACTTATTTTAGAACCCGCTACTCGTCTTCACGCCATTGGACCTTTGATTGTCGTAGTGGATGCTCTCGACGAGAGTGGAGAACCTGCTGATCGCCGACAACTTCTATCCACCTTCTTTGAATTTTACTGGATCTAACCTCCCAACCCATCTCCGCTTTCTCGCCCTGACAAAGATATCCTCGATTCACTGCAGTCCGGATTACATATTGTCCACAAGGAGCTCGTGGATGTCCCGCAAGATGTCGTTGACAAAGATATCGAGACTTTTATCTATCACTCGCTCCGCCGCTATTCCGAACTTGACTCTCGTTGGCCGAACAGAGAGTGATGTCGACTTCTGGTCTACCATTCAGAACACTTGTTTCAATGGGCAGCTATCGCATGTGGATTCATCAAGGGCTATTATCTTAAGGGACTGGGTCGGTGCGAAATACTCGACCGCTTGTTGCAACTACCTGTGGGTGTTGAAGCCACTCCTCATTCCTTCCTATGGCATATGTCATCCCGGCCCGACCTCTCTTGTTGATGGAGAAAAAGCTGTTCGACCATTACACTCTTCATTCCGTGACTTTCTACTAGACGAGCAACGCAGTTCGACTTTCCACGTCCTAATCCGTTCCCACCATCATTACTAACTTGGACTATCATCATTCGCATACATGCAGAACATGCTCAAGTTTGGTTTGAAAGACTCTCGAATCTGAAACTCTGAAGTCCCCAACATCAGTGCAATGCCCACCTCCGAGTGCTTCACCAAGAAACATGAACTCGATACCCAGCATTGCCTACGCTCACCGACTGCAGTTGTGGCATGGGAAAACCTGGGCTCAAGGGAGCAGTCATGCGGGTACGTGGTATCGACGTGTTTCATGTACTACATTAACGGCAGTGATAGCCCCGAAACCGTCGTCTGCGATCCTGCTTCGGGGTCTCAGTACCAACCCCACCATGTATGCACCCCCTATAGCCGCCCAGGCCTGACATGAGGGCCTGGCCTGGGATATTCAGAAGCCAAAGCCCGCTCAAGCAAAGCAAAAGCTGGGCCCCCCAGGCCGGAGTTACCCCTAATCTGGCATGAGCAACTGAGTTCGCGGTCCTCACTTGTGAATGCGTAGTGTAGATAAATACTTTGCACCGTCACCTTGCAGCGTTGAGTCACAGTTAGCGCTGTTTTGAGAATCATATGCCGGCGGGAGAAAACTGGAGATGCAAAAGCTTCAGAGGACATCTAGAATAGCCCACAGGGCGATCGCACTGTCGTGTGATGCGCTGGTGAGACGTCCAGCGCGGAGATCGTACCGCAAAGTTTCACCGCCTCCGCCAGGCTTGGCATGCAAAATTGACACCGCGCCATCGTTGCGCCCGACGACGAGCCAGTTTCACGGCACTCGCGTCGGTCACCGACTCCATCTGAATCCAGTACTCGCCATCGCATCGCTTTATAGTTCTGAGAACTCGAACGAGATCTTGTCCATCAGCTGAGACACGACCGACCACTGTACGAATTTCCCTCTGTGGTTTCGGAGTGGCTTCATATAACAACGTTATCCAGGAGTGACATCCTTGGACTCTTTTGGCATCGACTTCGCACTTTGCACCGTTGTCGACATCGTTTTCTTGGACAAGGAGTCAGAAAACTCCCCTGGGGCCGACGAGGTGGCACGCTCGAACTTCACAGCTTGACGAATAGCTGCAACAAGCAAGCTTGCCAGCGCCAGAGCCTAACTTGAAATAGCACTTGGCCTCGTTTGCCGCGTATCTCCGCATCTTAGAGTCATATCGGATCAATACCATGGTTGCTGTCTTCAACTGTCTAACTAATCTGTAATGCTCCAGCGCCAATTCATCCTCGAACCTGACATAGGTTACCCACTCTATATCACTGCTAAACAGTTCTGGCGTGCAGAGTTGGAGGCGAACTGGGATAACCAGGACGCGTTCACACTGATCCTTTTACACTCTACCAGCTTTCACAAGGAAACATGGGAACCTACTTTGCAGCATTTCTTTGATGACATCCAGAAGCGTCTGAGTCGCCCCGCCAATCCACAAATCAAGTGTGCATGGGTCATCGAATGTCCCAATCACGGCGAATCAGCCGCACTGAACGATCGCGCGCTTCAACGCCCCCCATTTTACCGCAATTGTGAGCATACATTCTGTTGTTGTTCGGATCGCTGATCATTGGGCCTGGTTGTGTCCAGTTGGGTGCGAAAAATATGCCGAAGCAGCGCATCGCTTCATACTACGCGGACCAACGTCTCCCACTCCAGTCGACTTTCGGCGTGAAAAACTCGTTGGGATCGGCCATTCGCTTGGAGGCGTGGGCATGTCCGTCCTTTTGACCCGATCGCGTGCACTCTCATTATTCAACGGGTACCCTAGGTCGATCTTACCGACCCTTGCCCCCACGGTTCCTTTCTGTGCCTTGATCTTGATCGAGCCTCTGCTTAGTCCTCAAGGAATAGACAAGTTGCGGGACCTCCAAGTCAATCTCATCAATGGCGCATACGAACGCCGCGACGTGTGGCCTAGTCGCGAGGGCGCGTCCAGATATTTTCGTGAAAGAACACGTTGGGATTCGAACGTCTTGGACAGCTACGTGGTAATTCATCTACTGTTATGACATGTGGGGGCAGGGATATGACTAGACTGTCGTTGCGCAGCAACATGGACTGAGGGCGTGCGAAGGGGTCGAACACGAACCAGAAAATCACGCAGTGACCCTGGCATGCTCACGAGAAGAGGAAGCGGTGTGTATTCCTGTGCTTTTCGAGACTTGATGTGTGATCTCTCCTAGACCATGTATCGGGACATGACAGGATCGCAGAGAGGCATTGAGTCGTTGAACAAGCTGTCCGCAACGACACCCGTTGGGGTGATTTTTGGTGACAAGAACGACTACATGTAAGTACATGTGCTTCGACAGGTTGTACTTTGGAGGTAATGGATCACAGACCCCGCAACGTACAAGACGCTCTTGTAGACCCGGCCTCGGGACGATGCATTCAGGCGGTAACCCGTATCGAAGGGGTGGGGCATTTGGTCTGTTCAGGCTATGTCCTATCATGTTGACCTGTTGATCTGACTTCGTTTCAGATCCCCCAACATATACCGGCCCAATTGAGTCGGGTCCTTCTCGACGTCTGTTGTAGACTTCTTGCTCCCGTTGACGCTTCCAGCAAACTCTGACTAAAGCCGTACTTCTGCTAAGAGAATGGACCATGTTACGGTTTACGGACGATGTGTCGAGATGGCGAATGATTATGTACACTGTTGGCTCTACGTTTATGGACGCGTTTACATCCAGATGTCCAGCATCTGAGAGGAGGTGTCAGAGCCCGTGAGAAACCACATCCCTGACTCCATCCCTGCTTTCCTTTGAGAACAACTTCAACTGCTTATAGACTTTGAACTTGCGATACGCCTTTTCCAGCCCCGCAACGATCCATGGCCACCGATTTCTGGGCAAGTTCACACTAGTGCGCGGGTTGGGTCAAGTCCTCACGCAGAAAATAGCTCACGGGGCCGTGTTAGCAAGCGATGGGTCGTCGACCGTGCAACCCTCCAGCAAGCTCGCGCCGACGACCTCCAGTACGTCGACGACCCCGAATACTTTGCATACTTTTCCATCTTCTTCGCCAATGGTGCGTCAAAAATCTCTTCCCACTCGGCATCTCAAACACACCGAACAGTCATCACAAAGCTCGGCAAGAAGCTGAATTTCCGACAACGCGTGATCGCGACGGCCATCGTCTTCTTTCGCAGGTTTTACATCAAGAATGCATACTGCGAGACCGACCCGTTCGTCGTCATCGCCGCCTGCTGTTATGTCGCTGGGAAAGCGGAAGAGTCGCCCGTGCACATCAAGAACGTCGTCGCGGAAGCCCGCTTGTTTTTTAGCCGTGCGTCTTGTTTTCCGTGTGGGCGGTCGGCGTGGTTTTCGCAGAATCTTATGGGGTGCCATTGGATGCAGAACAACCTTTTGGAGTCAAGTCGTTTCCCTCTGATAATTCCAAGCTGGCAGAAATGGAGTTTTACCTCGTCGCTGATCTGGAATGCGACTTGACCGTCTTTCATCCCTACCGGACGCTCACGGCGCTGTGTAAGAAAGAAAGCGCGAACGATTCAATGGCCGAGGCGGGGGAGGTAGGCGCAGAGGTCGACGACGGACCACGTTATTGGGGCACAGGTGAGGGACAACTAGAGTTGAGCGATGACGCACTCCAATTGGCATGGTGAGGCACTCGCTTTTGTTTGGTGAGTATCCTTGGACAGTGCTCAAAATGATCCTCAGGTCCATCATAAACGATACCTACCGATCCGATCTATGCCTCTTATACCCCCCACACCTCCTCGCCATCACGGCCCTCTATCTCACCCTCGTGCTACATGCCCCCACGAGGGACCTCGTCCTACAGAAATCATCTCCGAACCTCCCCAACGATGCACACACCAGCCCGCTCCGGCGATCCTCCCGCCAAGCGTCCACCTCGTCTATGGAATCCAAGAAACCGCAGGACATCATCGGCTTCTTCGCAGGCCTGAACGTGTCCATGTCCCTCGTCTCCACGATCGCCCAAGAGATGATCTCGTTCTATTCCGCGTGGGAACGCTATCGAGAAGACGGGGATACGAACGACACGGCGCGCAGTGCGTTTCACCAGTCACATGCAGGGTCTCCGTATTCATCGACGACGGCGACGACGTCAAAGGGGAGTTTGAAACGGACGTTCTCGGAGAGCCGGAGTGGGAGCCATAGTCGCGTGGGGACGCCTGCTGAAGGGACGGAGGAGCTGGGGAAGATGGATGGTGCGAGCGTGGTGACGCCGCTGGCGCTCGTCCAGCTGTTGACGCGGATGCGCGAGAACAGGCTGTCTGATTTGGCCCATTCGACCCATGGACGAGTTGCTGTGGACAAGCGGTTGGAGCGGGCACAGGCGGCGGGATAAAATGGAGCACGCTGGGTCATGGACTGGCCTCCAAGTCAAACAGGAGTCGTCCACAGCGCGCCACAAAAGCTATTTACATCGATGTCAACCGAGTAAAATCCGAAAGGTCACATTTTTGTTGTTGTGCTACAATGCGAAGAGATAAATATAACCCACCACGCTCATGACTGGGGACCTTTCGTCCCCTTCAAGCTGACCCTCCACATACGGCAGCTGCGCCCGATCGACGGCCCGCGGCTCAAAATCATCCGTCATCGCACGTCTCTCGAACACCATGTCCCTCCGGATCGTCTGCCACGTCGTGTTCCCGCCATGTTGGCTAGGCTGACCGTCCTCTCCCGGAAACTGATCAGCAGCTGAAGACTCTTCAGGCTCAGAGCCTGAATCCATATGTTCAAGTTTGTTCAAATAATATAAGTAAACTAGCCATACAAACTTCGAAACGAAAAGTCTTGTCATAGTGCGAAACACGCATACGTATGCAATGGTGAAAACAAGGCAACTTCAGCCTTTGTATGGATCATGATCAAGAAGGTGTGTGCCCGAGGCGTCCTTACTCTAAGTCTGGTCCCATGCTGTCCATATCAAGTTCGACAGTTGCCTTCTGCTTACCCTTAACCCCTTGATTCCCAGTGCCCCTCAGTTTCTGTTCGAAGAACAGAACAAGTACTGATGTTACATCTTCGTAAATATCGATCTTTTCAAGCAGCTTGGTGCCCAAAAGGGATGAAATCTTGAATGTCTTGCGAATATCAAATGCGTGTGTGTTGTATGATCTAAACCGCCCAATTGTGAGGAATGCGACAATCGCAAACCGATAGCAATTGAGGCTATTTCAATCAGTAACATGTCAGGGAAAAACTACAAACCTACTCAGTTGCTGTAAATCTGTCGGTGAGGGTTTTCGACGTCAGGTGAAGTATGTGCAGGACATCAACCAACAATGGTGGAGAAAAATCTTCCCTCCAGGCCATAGCTTTCAGTGGAATTCCGCCTGATTTGAAGCTTTGGTCTCCGGCAGGTAGAATGTATAATTCGTCGAGTGCCTTCCCCTTCGTCTTGTGATTCTCATTGCACAATAGGTCCCGTTGTGCGGTAACAAAAAATGTAGCACTATAAATGCATTAATGAAGAACTCGAAAAATGGGGTTTTACACATTATTACTGGGTGTTCCTATTGAGGACCTCAATCCGAAGGAACTCATGTTGAAATTCCTTTGCTCGCTGTTTGATAAGCGACACCTTGTTGACCACCAGATGCTGGTGGGTTGAAGTGGGGGTTGGGATGACGTCAACCCAGTGAGGGATCCGTGTACATATTTCATGCATTGGTAGCTGTCCATCAAACAGTGCTAGACTTGGTCTAGTTGGAAGGACCTGGGCCAGGGATGGTGGGAACAATGAGTTGCATAAAGGGAAAGACTTACTGCTATGCAGGAGGCTGAAGCCGAGGCAGCAATGTTCTGGGACTCTGATGAAATAGGGGCTGTCTGTTGAGGGGGATTTGTTTTCATAGTGGGTCGTACAAATGAATACTGAGCCTGAAGTGGGGGGAAATATGGGGGAGGAGGAAACAGTGGTCGTCGCCTGCATTCCAGACAAGGGCAATTATATGTAGCCATCATGAGGTTAACCGCCAACTGGCAAAGGCATCTATGTTGAGGTGCTTAGATAATAGAATAGAGTGTGGCGAGCGAGATTAGATATGTGTGATGAGCGAGCTCAGACAAGGGATTGGGGATGGAATCAAGGAGTTAGATTTGACCCCTAGGCTACTGCCAGTTCTATATACTGTTTCTACTATAGGGGACTGCACTTTGTATTCGGCTTGTTAGGCCAGATGTGGCCTGTATATTAGCTAATCCAACACTCCCCCTCAAGCCACATATAGGCTAAGAGCCTGCTCGTATCATGCATGAGGCAGGGCCCCAGTTAATATATCGGCTGTCATTTTGTCAGTAGGGCAGTAGCTTAGTTTAATTTTCTCGGCACATATTTGTTGGCAAATTGTTGCCTGAGATAATGGTTTTTGATTTCGAAGTGTTTCGACCTTTTGTGATATTGGAGATTTGTCGCAATTGCTATTGCTGACTGATTATCACCAAATAATTCAGTCGCTTCATTTTGGCTGTGTCCGATTTCATTGTATAGGTTCCACAACCAAATGATTTCACATGCAGTGTCCGCCATTGATGTATATTCGGCTTCGGCAGTGGATAGCGCGATCGTGCGTTGCCTTTTTGAGTTCCAAGTTATCGCGCCCCCGTTTAGGATAAAGACATTTCCATTTGTGGAAGACATGTCTTCGTTTGATGCGAAGCTCCCAACCCAACCTGGTCATGGGGCCAGAAAATTGACAATACGCCTGATGGTCGGGAATGGATAGAGGGGGAGAAACAAGGATGGAAGACCATCAGCTTTGCGCCCAGGATACATATTTTAATCCCGTATAGACTATGATGGTTTGATTTCACGTCTCAATCCCATCCACCAACACCGCAAGACAAGAAGATGTCTTTGCCCCCCTTTGACCGCGACCTCCATAGCAAGTACACAGACCCACCCAACCCAACCTGGTCGTGGGGCCAGAAAATTGACAATACGCCTGATGGTCGGGAATGGATGGAGGGGGAGAAACAAGGATGGAAGACCATCGCCACCGAAGAAGAGGATCGCCGGTAAGAACATCACCGTCCGTCCCCCGAGTCTAGTGTCACGATGATGACTGCTGGAAACATTCCATAGCAAATTGAACGCACTCATGCTCAGTGGCGTGGTCCCTAGGCCCATCGCCTTGGTCTCTACCATCTCAGAGGAAGGCATCGAGAACTTGGCCCCGTTCAGGTGCGACGATGTCTCCCCCGCGGCTCCGCCAAACGCGACGCGTTACTGATCATCGATGCTGCCTATCCCGAGCAGCTGGTTTGCAATGGTGAGTCACACTCCCATGTTCCGATGACCTAAACGGAATGATCGGTGCATCGATCGTCAAGATATGCAACTGGCCCCCCGTCGTCGCCTTTTCCTGCCTCAATGCAGCACCGGGCCGACCCAAAGACACGACCAACAACGTCAAGAACAGCACGGGCGGCTTCGTTGTCAGCATCATCAGCGAACCCTTTCTCGAGCATGCCAACGCCACCTCGATCGATGCCCCGCCAGAAGTGTCCGAGTGGTCGCTAAGCGGGCTCACCAAGCTTTCTAGCGTGTGTATACCTTCCTCTCCTTTTTTCCCCCCTGTGATCGAGCGAGTCTACGCATAGATCCACGTCAAAGCATCGCGCGTCAAAGAGAGCGCGTTCAGCATGGAGTGCCAACTCTTACAAACCATTCCAATCATTGATCCCGCCTCGGGCACATGCACCACCACGCTGACCCTTGCACACGTCAAATACATTCACGTGCGCAATGACGTATTGAACGAGCGGGGAACAGTCGATATCACCAAATTCAAGCCGATCTCGCGGTTGGGTGATAATTCGTATGGTCGGGTTGGTGATGTGGTTAAGTTTCCGAGGTTGTCTTGGGCTGCGGATGAGGGCAAGATCGGGGAGGCACTCGAGAAGGCTTCTTCAGATTAGATTATACCGTTGTTTAGAACGAGAGTTTTGGGACCTGTTTCTGCGCAATTTCGAATCTCTGCGCATGACTTCAACGCTTGCTGAAAGTCTATTCTAGGCAAGGTAGTGGGATGAAGAAAACAGGAATACTTCCCAAGTAATCTATGAAGTAACCCTCGCCAAGGTTTCGATAAGAGGTCTTGTGTCTTGTGTCAGTCTCATAAATAGCTGTTCGTATGCATGTTTTCGTGACGGGGTGGTTTGGTGGAGGTATGCAGCAAGTCACCCTCACACTCGAAACGGCGGTGACCGTAGGCGATGGCCCGTCTCGAGTAGACGATCAGCGGTATATTCCAAGGAGTGAGATATCGATCCACAAGGGTCGATCAAATGCGGTCTTTGAGAACATAAATCTAGAAAGGCACAGTCACCCGTGCTCGGCCACAGCAAACTCGCAAAGAAGGGTTACAACAAGATCCGAGAAAGTGAACGAATGAAATGGGAGGACTGGAGCCAACGATATAACATGAGTGTCTCGAATGTTCATTAGAACGACGACCGGAAAGTCTGAAAGCCATGAAGGGGGAAACGAATACAACTCGGACGCACGAGTGTCGTGTAACCGTCGTTAAAGCACATCCAGTACGCATACACTATTTATCAGCCTGTTCAACACTGCAGGCGTGATATCCTCTACCTGAACGGTGATCAGACTCTCCGCAGCGACCCTCCTGTAAGCTGCCACGTTGCTAAGGTCAGGTGTGAGTAACAGCGCACCGAACGGCCGTCTCAGTCGAGTGATGACTCGGAGAGCGCACATTTGCTTGTCACTCTGGAATGGAGTCGAGGGGGGGCGGAGAGACTCTGGGTCCGAAGTGAACAGGAGAGATCTTGCGTCCTCGCCTATCCAGGAAGACTGATCGTCCACCTCCTCCTTGGGTACCATCTCAAGGACACTTCCGACAGGCTGTCGGTCGAGGAGAAAGTCGATCCAAGGGTGGACGAGGTAGAGAGATCCAAATCGAGGGAGATCCTCCTCGGCCCCGATCTCCACAATCCCGAGTGCACCTGTCTGTGCACGGAAAACTCGTTGCGACCTGCTCCAGCAAATCGATCCCAGTTTGAAAACAATGCAGGGAAGCTTCATCCGTTGTCCCACGAACCATGGTACGGGGAGCTCATTAAGTCGATGATGCAATGTCGCGATCAAGCTGAGATTGAGCGAAGAGGTGCGCAATCCGATAGTGACCGTCTCCATTTCAGCGCTTGTGATGGTGCGCGGGATGTGTGGTGGTAACAGCTGGCTGAACACGGAAATGTTGGTCGGAAGGCAGCTGTTGAAGCTCCCGAATTTCCCGGACCATGCAAGGATGCTCGTGTCTCCCGAGCTCGTGAGTAGCTGCGCCAACAGTCGCCCGAGCGCTTGGTCCCCCTCCCCATATACAACCGGAAAAGAAATAGAAAATATCCCGAGCAGTGAGTATGCCGCATCCTCGATGAGGGTTGTCTTTCGCCTTGAAACTAGACACAGTTTCTCTCGTATGTCATTTGAGCCAGGCCGGAGTGCCATCAAGGCTCGCGCCGAAACACCTGTTGCCTCCTCCATCTCCGAGATGATTTCGGGTGACTCCTTGTGATTGGGAATGTCGAGGTTCATGTAGAGCGTCCAGTCCTCGTTGTAAAATCGGACCACCTTCGAAGCGTGATATTCCTGGAATGTCCAGGCACGAGTGTTCCAAATGCTCCTCACAAGATCACCGCGCCGCGACGGAGAGCGAACGCCACGGAGGAACACAATTGTCACAGTGGAACCCCGGTACCACTTGAACATGGCAACCAGAGCTTCCTGGAGCACGAAGTGATCCCCCGAGTTGATACAACATGTATCGCTCCATGCCCAATGCAACCCGGCATCCCGAACGATCTTGCAGAACACCTGGAGTTTGTGGTGGTCCCACTTGTGTGAGAACATGGCATAACGATAGTACTGCGAAACGTCTTGCTCGATGCGAGCATGGTCGATGTGTGTCGCCATGGAAGAAATCAACTTGTAGAAGACCGGGAGGGATTCGAATGACGCGGCTTGTGCTGATTTGTCGAGAAGGCGGCCAGAGATGGTGTCAATGAGTATGCGTGGCAGTTCACGGATGGCATCTTGAACCGCCCTCCGAATTGTCACCCTCGTTTCATCTGGATTTATATACTGGCTACGATGCGCTGGGAGGCGAAATCAGTAGATGAACTTCAGCATGATGTGGACACTCTCACCACGGATCTCTGGATCAGATGACTGTGACATCTTCAAAAGCATCGCCTCGAATGCATTGATTGCGTTCTCATAGTTTCCTGCCTTGTGTAACGCTACATGCTTCCTCTCATAGCCCCATGGAGACAATGGATCGAGCTC